>CM055903.1:32791743-33061743 GCA_029582155.1 Panopea generosa | reverse complement strand
CTTCTTTCTTATTTCATGTTTTTTCCTTTCTTTCTGTAAAGTTTAGGCAACTATATTTGGGTTTATTGTATACGTAGGGGAAACGTTTTTTACCCTCAGTAATAATGTTGAAATAGCGGATTAGTGGGGTTGTGCGCGGTGTCGGGAGCAAATTATGTCACGCAAAAAAACTGTCCCATTGATGAGCCGTCCCCTATTACCGGTCGGCCGTTGCCGACGAGGTCGCCGGTATAGCACCATAACTAAGTTAAGCCGTATCATATGCATATTGAAGGTTCCAGGCAGCTGCATACTTACCTGGTACAGGGAATACCTTAATCATGGCGCAGGTTCCCCCCAGGACGAGACCCTTCCATTGCACTTCGGTCGGGCTGACACCTGCGATAGCCCTAAATGTGGATTACTCGGGTAAGCAATTTATTAGTGTGGTGGTCTGCGTTCGCGCTAACCCCTTCAAACCAACAGAATGAATAGAATAACATAATGAATAGAGAATGAAATGAATGAATGAATGAATGAATGAATGAATGAATGAATGAATGAATGAATGAATCTTACTTAGTGTATATATACGCTTAATTTGTTGATTATTGTGTCTACGGCCATATAACGTTGAAAACACCAGTTCTCGTCCGATCACCGAAGTTAAACAACGTCGAGCCCGGTTAGTACTTGGATGGGTGACCGCCTAGGAATATCGTGTGCTGTAGACTTTTAACTTTTATATTATTTTATTTTTTGATTGTTTAATTTAGTATTATTATTATTATTATTGTTTATTTCATATTTGCTTGAAGATTTCTTATTTTCCTTTTTTTTAGCTACCGCTGAAATTGGTAAGTTTACATATATATTTTTTATTTTTCTTGCACAGCTATGTGTACCGCTGTAGTTATTGATGGTTTAACATGTACAGTGAAATTTTTTACAAGCTGGAAACGCTTTCTTCATGGTAGAAGTGAAAAAAATAGATAGCCTAGGGAATAAAATTGTGAGCGACCTCAGCTCGAAACCCACTTACCTGGTACAGGGGTCATGTTTAAGGATTTGGCTGTTTGATAAAAAATAAAGGTAGTAGTAATATACACTATGCTGGTTTCAGCGGAACTTTTATCACCTAAAATGATCAGCGAGCTTGGGTGAGTATGGACGAGCCTGGGTGAATCTGGTCGAGCCTGGGTGAGCTGGTCATTTTAAGTGATAGAAAAGTGTCCCGAAATAATAATTGTATACTACCCTTGTTACAACATATATAATTATTAACGTTCTTTCTAAGGACGGGAGAAACATAATATAGGGATATGTCCTTGTTATCACAGAGAAATGTTTCTCCTTCTTTCTAAGGACGAGAAAAACTTCATAAAGAGACATGACCATGTTACCACAGAGAAATAATTCTCCTTCTTTCTACACTTTTGTCATTACAAGGAGGCTAATGTACTGGCCTCCAAAGTACCCTCACGCTTGTGTTTAATTAAGAGTTTATATGAATAAATTTTGTAAAAAAAATCGTTTTCTGGTAACTAACATCATTGAATCACTCTGAATTAAAAAGGAAAACCGTAAACGACCAGGTCTTAAAACTCCTCGACTCTTGTGGAGTTGCGTGGGACATAAACAGGAGTTCTAGGAGAGTTAAAATTTAAGTCGCTGATAATAATATTTTGTAGTGTTCATTCATCCCGAACTCTAATCTGCATTTAAAAGGTATTTTATAGTTTGGATATCCAGTCCTAAGCCTAAAAAACGGAGTAACATCGAATCACAAGATTCTGTAACTTCTTTACCTGTTGTATTTGGATAGGGCTTGGACATGAAATTGAAAATAGTCAAAAATATAGGTAATGTAAAACAGCATTTAACTCTTTGGCAATAGGTAGTAGAAGGGGCATAAGGAAAGTAATTTCTTCGGAAATCCAGCAATGATTATCGAAATAAAATCCTGAGTTTTAGTATGAAATGACAGGGTTTAATTTGAATTCGAGATATGTTTACGTGTGTGCTTTTGTAAGTTTGGTTTCACCAAAGAGCTAGCGTTTATGGCGAAGGCATGTGCATGGATGGTCTCTTACACAATTCTTCAAATAATTTGCACAAAAAGAAGTTTGCTAACAGTTCTAAAGTGTTTAAATTGACTGAAGCGCATGTAAGCGGTGTGACAACCCTAAGGATTGGATATTGGTGTAACAAAATCATTTTTGTTACATTAGGGATCATACCATTTGTTACACTAAGTGATACGGTTGCTTCCCTTAGTGTAACACTATTAAGCGTATTTTTTGTACATATGATGACATTTGATTAAGAAATTGGTTATTTCAGTGTAACATTTATTTTCCAACTAGAAATGCATTTGTCTCTGCTATGAAATGGGACAATAGTGTTACCCATGTTCGTTCGTCCGTCTGTTATTTTGCGTAGTGATTCCAAATATAAGCCCGGGGAAATACGAATTTACACTAAATTTAGAATTTATCTAAATGATATCAAAATATAGAAGATAATGTAGGTGGATTTTTTTAAATATTATATTTTATATTATGCCAAGATCATTGTTACTACAAATAAATAATGATATCCTAGTAACAGCGGTATCTTGAGTTCTAATTGTCAGAAAAGGAATACTCCTATTGATTGGGTTCTAGGTGTGACAACCCTAAGTTTAGCAAAAACCCAAAGGATTGGATATTGGTGTAACAAAATCATTTTGTTACACCAATGTCCAATCCTTTGGGTTTTTGTTAAACTTAGGGTTGTCACACCGCTAACATGCGCTTTAGTCAACTTAAACACTTTAGAACTGTTAGCAAACTTCTTTTTGTGCAAACTATTTGAAGAATTATGTAAGAGACCATGCCTTCGCCATAAACGCTAGCTCTTTGGTGAAACCAAACTTACAAAAGCACACACGTAAACATATCTCGAATTCAAATTAAACCCTGTCATTTCTTACTAACACTCACGATGTTATTTCGATAAACATTGCTGGATTTCCGAAGAAATCACTTTTCTTATGCCCCTTATACTACCTATTGCTTAAGAGTTAAGGCTATTTTTCATTACCTATGTGTTTGAATATTTTCAATTTCATGTCCAAGTCCTATCCAAATACAACAGGTAAAGAAGTTACAGAATCTTGTGATTCGATATAACTCCGTTTTTTAGGCTTAATACTGGATATCCAAACTATAAAATACCTTTTAAATGCAGATTAGAGTTCGGGATGAATGAAATCGTGCACCTGAACACTACAAAATATTATTAACAGCGACTAAAATTTTAACTCTCCTAGAACTCCTGTTTATGTCCCACGCAACTCCACAAGAGTTGAGGAGTTTTAAGACCTGGTCGTTTAGGGTCTTCCTTTTTAATTCAGAGCGATTTAATGATGTTGGTTACCAGAAAACTATTTTTATACAAAATTTATTTATATAAACTCTTAATTAAACACAAGAATGAGGTACTTTGGAGGCCAGTACATTAGCCTCCTTGTTATGACAAAAGTGTAGAAAGAAGGAGAATTATTTCTCTGTGGTAACATGGTCATGTCTCTTTATGAAGTTTTTCTCGTCCTTAGAAAGAAGGAGAATCATTTCTCTGTGGTAACAAGGACATGGCCCTATATTATGTTTTCCCGTCCTTAGAAAGAACGTTAATAATTATATATTTGTTGTAACAAGAGTAGTATACAATTATTATTTCAGAACCCTTTTCTATCACAGAAAATGACAAGCTCACCAAGACTCGACCAGATTCACCCAGGCTCGTCCATACTCACCCAAGCTCGCTGATCATTTTAGGCGATAGAAGTTTCGCTGAAACCAGCATAGTGTATACTACTACTACCTTTATTTTTTTTATCAAACAGCCAAATCCTTAAACGGAACCCAAGAATTTAAATCACTCGAATAACCACTCCATTTTACATATGCTTGTTTCATTTTGTAACCACGTCTCAACAATTTTCTTTTTTTTACAACAATAACCGTATGGAAGTGTATTAATTCCATCATCCAAAATATATCTTTTATTATCAAAACATGATAAACTAACTTTATTTATTTCATAACTTTTACCTGATGCTTAACTGATTTTATTGTTTTTATTGTGTACACCTTCATTAATTAAAGTTTCTTCGTAATCCTCATGAATTATATTTTTCTTAACAACACCTTTGGTTATACCCTTACATTTTTTTTATCTTTACCACCCACTTTATACAAGTTTTTATCCTCATTCAAATCCTCATAAACATATTTTGTTTTAATTTCATAACATAAGGAGTCAGTATCTGAGAATAATAACTTTACTTTATTTCTATCATACTTTTTAAGAATAAAAATGTAATGGAAATCGTACATTAAATATAAACTTAATTCTAAGATGGTCATTCCAACATAACAAGGACGATTAAGAACCAACTCCTCTTTTATTTTATTTATTCCATTTCGTTAAACATTTGTGCAGAAATAAAAGTTGCTTTGACTGCATGATTTTCTAATACCCTTTCATCATTTATTTATTTATTTATTTATTCTCTTTAATTCCTCCGGTTACAGAGATTTTATGGTACATGAACACAATGCAAACATATGTATAAGGTGACAAACAACAAATATGAAATCAAAAATACAAGAACATTAGCAAATTGTAGTAGGCAATAATGAATAGTTGCACGTTCGCTCGCTTGCCAGTGGCCATACCCACCTGCACACGCATGCACAGAGACACACACGCAGACATAGACACACACACACACACTGACAGACACACACACACACACACATACACATATATGAAAACAAAAATTCAGAAGACAGTAAGCATTCGCATACAATGACATGTCATGACAACATGCACTGGCATCAGATGAATGTATATAGTAATCAAATAATTGTTTCAATCCAAAGCATACATTTTGCAATATATTGAAATGTGTCCAGGCAAAACCTTTCATGCACAGCAGTATTATCGAAGTCCTTTGATGCCTGCCCCAGCAAGCATCTCATCATATTTTCTTTGTCAATATTTATTAATTTGTGACCAATTCTGTTTCCGTAACTTAAAAACACATAATTTATGAAGTCCTGACGGATCAATTGCGTCAATGGGCACGTCGTTATTATATGTAAGTTTGCGTCGTGGTAAATATGTTCACAAAAATGGCACACACGCGCGATTTTCGGCTGAGTATCTGTCCATATTTTGCTTACAATAGCCGAATTTTTCAAGGAGTTCCTGTTCGAGGCACACGTCCATACAATAGCTGGTTCGATAACAGTTTGTAATGCCATGAACCGTTCAAATACACCTTCAGCGCCCATTCGTTCATACCATTGTTTATTTTCATACAACTGGATAGCATTTTTTACCGTTCTTTTCCAGCATGTTTTGTTTGGAAATATACCAGTTTCAATATGATTAATTATGAAATTTGTCAGGTTATACTTATTGAGAAGCTTTAGAATATCAGGTATAAAACCTCTTTGTTTATTATTAGATCTAGTAACAAACATTGACAGACGGCTGTTAAAGATGCGTTTTGATAGTATATCGTGTGGTAAGGTACATAGTTTTTGAAGAAATCCTAATTTTCTTTTATCAATCTCTGATAGTATAGAATACCAACCCAGCATACTCAGACACATCACTGTTCTAGTTCGTTTCTCAAAACCTTGAATGACCTTGGAACAAAATCGAAAAAATATTTCTAGTTTTTCAATGTTTTTGACAGATAGGTTGGACCAAAGTTCTGAACCGTAGATTAGAACAATCTTTTTTAAAAGCATTCTTAGCTAATGTTCTCTTTCGTGTGTTAAAATGAATATATTCAGCAAACCAATGTCTTTCATCAAACTGTAATACTCTATAAACCTTACCAAACTTCATTCCAAGATCAAGATAAAGTTTAAGGTTTTTCCTATGAATAACATTTGTTTTCTTATTAAATAAATTAGGAACCAACTTTGTTGTTCTATCACAACTTATATCATTTTTTTTTATTTTAACACAGAAATCAGATAACATTTCATCTTTTACTATTAATTTCTCTGGTGCTAAAGGGTAATCAGAATGTAAAACGTGTATTTCTTTTGGATAAATGAGATTATGCTCAATAAAAAAGTTATTACTTTCAGTTTTGTCCAATTCCTTTGGAATAGCCCCTTTAAAATTACCGTAAGGTAAAAGCTTACTCATTCCCCAACCATAAAGGTTGTTAGCGTCTACGTATGTAATGTATACTAGCGGAAAAAAGAAACTGTGCATGTGTAAAATGTTCATGTATTATAAATTATAGCTTGAAACTTTACACAGGTAAGTCCCTCTCGATCATTTACACTGGTCAGTGCATGAGTTGCACGGGTAGTTTGTCTGTCCGGCCAACGTCTTCGTTTTCACGTTTTTTTTCGGCCAACAGTCAATTGCAAACACGTTTGTCGCCTAAACCTGTGTAAAAGCATAGTGTTGATAACTGTAAGACACAAAACCAGCATAACGTCTTTGATACGCCATGCCAAGGTTGAATGAAACTGACAGATGCCGCGCCGTAGGCATGATCGAAGCTGGTGTACGTCATACTGACGTTGCCAGACAATTTGGTGTGCACCGAAATACTGTAAACGCCTTGCAGAGACGGTACCAACAGTTTGGGACCACCAGAGACCGGTCTCGGTCAGGATGTCCACGCGTAACGTCTAATTGCCAGGATACATACATCCTGGTCGTTCATCTCCGTGATCGACTCAGACCTGCTACTTTGACGGCTAGAAGTATTCCTGGCCTTAGAAGAATTAGTCCCCGAACAGTACGTAATCGATTGCTTGAACGAGGCATACGTCCACGACGTCCAGCCATACGTCCTGTTCTTCAGCAACGTCATCGTGTAGCACGTTTTGCCTGGTGTAGACGACACATACACTTCACGCAACAGGACTGTGCACGTGTTCTTTTCACGGATGAGTCCAGGTTTCATCTCGACAGCAGCGACGGTCGTTCTAGAGTGTACCGTCGTGTTGGTGAACGTTTCTATGACAGTTGTGTGATTCAACGACGTCCATTCGGCGGAGGTAGTGTCATGGTGTGGGGTGGCATCTCATCCCGTGGCAGAACAGTTCTTGTGGTTGTGGACGGCACACTTACAACCATCAGATACCGTGACAAAATCATACGTCATCACGTCCTTCCATTTGTGCAGCAACGTAACGCCACGCTGCAACAGGATAACGCTCGCCCGCACGTCGTGCGGGTCGTCACCGACTTCTTGGTACAGAACAATGTGAATGTGCTGCCCTGGCCTGCAATCTCACCAGATATATCGCCTACAGAATACGTGTAGGATGAGATGCAGCGTCACTTACGTCGCCTCCAAAATCAGCCGTTGACGTTTCCTGACCTGTCACGTGCGCTTGTGAGAATCTGGAATGGTATTCCCCAGGCATTTTTCAGCACACTTGTGGCACCAATGAGGCGTCGTTGCCAAGCATGCATCGATTCCAATGGTGGACATACACGGTATTGATGAGATGAACTTTGTTTAGAGAAAATTGAGCTGGTGTTGAATAAAGGTCAGATAAAACCCTGTTGAATTTTTTTTTTGCGATTTCTTATATATCTCCTAAGTTATAGCATATTATACTGATGCACAATTTCTTTTTTCCGCTAGTATATTTGCTTTCCTTACTAGGACTGTAATCATCTAAGTATTCTCCTTAGAATATCTGTTGGCGATGCAACTAATACCAACTAGTAATACTTTTTCAACCATTAGATGCATGTCAATATCTGTGATAAGATCCAAATTAATTTTTGTCATCTTTAACATTGCATCCTAAACCGGGACTTGATAAGTAATGACAAGGATCAAGTTTGTAATATTCTAAACATGTCCCGCGAAAGTTTTCAGATACATCAGATAGCAAAAGGACGTCAGTCTTTAAATAGGGATCATGATAATCTTCCATTGTTTTACAACCAAATGACTTCCACACACCCCACGCATGTTCGTAATCATCATCTGACACATCCTCATTAGTTAACTTGGAATAAAATAAGTTCTTTGATGGTAAATATTTATCACTAAACTTATCACAACCATTTATGTAATCATACGGATAAACTCCCTTTCTTTTCACTTATCCCAACTTATCTTTAAAATGTTTTTTTAGTTAAACAAAATGCCTCTTCTGGTAAGTTATTAACTAAATTAGCTATGGATTGGTTTAAGAAATTTTAAACGACAGGGATTTTTTTACCTAATCTAAAGAATTTATTTCACTTGTTGTGTGCACTGCCACGATATTTTACCGTAACATGACAATGATCTCTCACAGGATAGTTCCATTTTAAATTATCTTCTGTATATTCCTTTACACAAATATGACAAAGACTTCCTTTTCTTAAATTCTTTTTCCTCCTTTTTCGTTATTACCATTTCTTTATTAAAATGTTTTTTCATCACTTCTTCACAATATTCCTGCTCAACAAACATCCTTTCAGTAAAAGGATAAACCGAATCCTTCCCTTGGTAAATCTCTACTGGTTTAATAAATGTATTATCATATGTGCATACTAACTTATATCCAAAACCACAAGCAACATGATTTTGGTAAGTCTCAGTAGAGTTACCAAACTTTTCATTTACTGGTTTTACTATTGCTTCAAAATCAGCATAAATGATAAAAGGGGTTGCTAATTGTTTATGATAGTTTCTAAAAAATAACTTATTAATTTTTTCACCAGGCATTTTGTGTTCCGTTAATAGACAGACGACATCCGTGTGGTTATTAAGTATTCTTTCTGATGTAAAATGTTGGATACAATATATGTAACAGAATATCTTTCCAATGTGCTTTGATTGTGTGTTCATTAACCAGTCAAAATCCTTTATCCACACAAGTTTTTTTCATTCATATTTTTAAAGAGATGTACAACAGATAAATAGATTCTTTACCATTTCCAATTCCAAAGACATTATATTATTAGCTGCTTCTATTATAGGAATATCTTTTACTTAGACAGGAAACTTTATTTCATCATAGTTTACTTCATCATAATTCATTTCATCTATATGTTTTTATATTTTGTTATTCTTTCTATGTGGTAACAAATACGCCAAATGACACCAATGAAAGCCATCATTATCCTTTTTACTTTTAATATTGATTAATCCTTGTCTATTTTTATAACATCAGGAAGAACACCATACGAAGAACCCTTATTGGTCTGTATTTTATAATTGTTTCAAAATGTTCCTTCGCTTCTTTTATTATCCAACCAGATCCTAGAGAATTCCATTCACTGATTCTATTTGAAAATTCATTATTTATATCATTTAATTCTACTATTTTTATATCATTTTGGTATAACAATGCTGTTGATTTTAAAAAACACACTTTGAGTAGTTCCTATATCTTTAACCCCATCCTACCCAAAACAAAATCTCAATTGTTATATTTATTTTACTATTCATCTTCTGTGAAGCCAGGAGACTCACTAGTGGCTTAACACTTTTCTTAATTGTATCGTTGAGATTTGTATCATCGTATTTGTTAACTATATGTATTTGATAGTGTTGATATGTGTTATTATTAGATATTTTAACAGATGTGAAGATCATATATATCTTATATTTAGAAAATAACTAGCTATAAACTATATATCTTTCTATCATTTTTAGAATACCCGCTTTTTATTCGATCGGTTTTCTCACAACACAGGGTGATCAACCCGGCATTTATATTTAAATCATTTTGTGAAGCATACATACTTTTATAATCTTTTTCTTATTTTCATTTTCGCACTCGATAGCAATAACTGCTTTTGGTTTTCAATAAAGAAACGATTTGATAACATCTATCCTCTCCATTATTATTTCTCCGAAACTTCACTGTGCGGCATCCGAGCAGCCTCATTTATTTCTTTTTCTTTTCTTTCTATATTTTTCTTGATAATTTCATTATTTTTTCTTATTTTAATAAAAGCTTTTTTTCTTTCCTTTTGATTTATTCTATCTAAAATCTCAACCTGACCAGCAGTACAATTAATCTTTACAACTAATTTATCCATATATGCTTATAGATTACTTTTTATTTATAAAGTGATAACCCGATCAAAAATTATTATATAATCATCTTTGTTTTTCCTTTCTTTATCATTGTTAATTACTAATACTTTATGTTTATACTTCATGAGGAATTGTACTTGATTTTTCTCTAAATTAGTAAGGTATTCTCTCGAAATCTGACTCTCGCCAGGTCTTGATCTTACCCTTATTCTTTCTAGACATTTATCAATAGACGTTTTCAAATAAATGTAACAATCTGGTTTTGTTTGACTTATAGTATAAATAACATACACAACCCTTTCTAAAGGGGAGAAGACGTGCGACGAGGCAAACATATCTTTATTAGATTCGAAACTCCTTTCTCCGAACACCAACAAAGTCCTAGGATGTTTTCATCATCCTAAAATGAGAATATATACTTAATATTTGAAATGTAAAGGCATTCTTTTCTGGATTTTCATCAAATTCTTTGAGTGCATTTATACTATCCAAATAAACCTCAATTGGTTCAGGAATAATTTTTATATTAGGTGCATACCCATTTAAATATCTCAAAAATGTACTTTTTCCTGTTCCAATATTACCTTCTAAGGAGATTATGACCATATACCTATAAGTCTAATATATTTTCTTTTCCATAAATGACTACTTGTATATTCTCAACATGTTTTCCACTTCATGTGATTACGCTGTTCTCCTCAAAACATCCCGAATGAGAAACTCTTATTAATTTAAAGTTTTCGTTATTCTTTTCTTCATAAGATTATCATTTACCACCATCATAAGTTCAGCTTTTCCCTTCTTTTTTTTAATTCCATCAACAATAAGTTTAAGAACACAATTTAAACGCGTGGTAATTTCCTCTCCATTTACAACAAAACCATAAAAACCCTCCGGACCCCGAGTCCATCTAACCAAACCACTTCTTCACTTCCATAAGTAAGGAATAACTAGTTTCTACATAAAACCTACTTCTTCTGTTGACTTTTTTATTATGTATTCCCATTTTTATATCCGTTTATTTTATATTCTTTCATATACATTTCTAGAGGTTCTACAAAGTCATCACTTTTCTACATTTCCAGGATTTTATTGAATACATCTGCAACTACTTGGAGGTCGTCTTTCTGTTTTACTGTTTGGCAATAAGATAAAACTGCTTAAACTTTCTATGCTGCATTTTTTATTTTGTCTTTTTCATTTTTAAATCATTAGCACCGCCGGAGCAGCCCTCACTAATGCAACAAAAACAGGATTTACTTTACTGATGTTTCCACAAAACTTGTAACTTTTTCTGTATGCCAAAACCGCTTTTCATAGATATAAAATTAACTCATACGTTATTTCAAATTTTTAATTCATTCTATATTATTAAATTTTTTTTATCAATTGTTTTATGTTCTTCTGGTGCTATTTCTACTTGCTATACTGCTTAACAGTTTATCAATAATATTTATTGCATCATTTCCTAAAGAAAGGCTATTATTACCGGACTCAATAGAACCCGCAGATTAGCTCTATTTTATCAAGACATCATCAACACAATCGCACGAACCTAAGATATTTATTTTCTTGCTTAATGTGCTCATTGGTAATCCACTTAATTCTGTTAGCTTTTGAAAGACATTTTTTGCCCTTATATAATATCTAACCCTTATATGTCACCGACTAAACTTTTAACAGTAGTAGTAACCTCACAATACTCCTTTTTCCACACTTCATGCGACTGCTATTACGTTTAATGGTATGACACCGGGATATTTTCCATTATTATTTATACGTTCAACTCCTTTATCCAAATCTATAATCTTGGTTTTGGCACCACGCTTTTCATCATGGTCTTCTCTAGAACCGAAAGGGGGGGGGGCCTATATTTTAAAAAGAACACCTGAATCAGTGATCGTATCTTTTTTGTAGATCTACAAATAGATTATATATTTATTTGAAACAACGATAGTTATTCGATCTATATATGTAATCCTCGCGAAACTTCGAACTACCTTTACTTAATTCTAGTAGTTCTTCGTATATTTCTCTCAATTACAACATAGTATGTTATTAACTAATTGGTAAGTAATATTGTATATTAATATCAAACGATATGCAAATTATAATTTAAAATACATGATACTATTTGATAACAGAAAGAAAATGTTTTAGTCTTTATTGCGATTGTGCTTTAAACATTGGTGGGTATGGAACTTATTGCTAAAATATGTGTACATATTAACATGTACATAGACATACATACATATTTTATATGAATACACAAGTAAACACACATGTGTTTCTTACAGATCCGTTATAAAACATTCATTATTAATAGTTCTCACTTCGCACATTGACAGTAAAATGAAGGTACAAATAAATACACGTAGACAATCAGATATTCGGAATAAGCACTTTGTATAAATTACACTGGGTCTCGAATTCTCTGGAACTAAAATTAAGTTTGGCAATACTGTTATGTATTTTTTAAAGTTGACTATATTAGGGATTCTTTTTTGTAATCTTTGATTAAATATGATTTTTTTGCTATGTACAGTATTTTGTTTAGAACTGTGTCAAATTTATTATTTCCAAAACTAATATCAATGTCTTTCCAATTTGTTTTAATATATTGCGACTTGGTATTTTTAAATTCTCTTAAAGCAATGGAAAATTGTTTAGTAATCGCACAGTCTATAAAAATGTGTTTAATCGTCTCCGTAGCATTATTGCAAAAAGTACAGAGGTTCGTTTCAGTAATGTTCATTTTTAAACAGAGAATTAGTTTTAAAGAGATGTACAACAGATGCATAGAATTTAAAAAATTTCAACCTGAAACGAATGTTAAGTTCTTCTTCTTATTTAGTTTTTGCAGCAGGTATGAAAGTTCAACAAAAATGCATTATATATTGAGCGACATCCTTTTTTGTCTTTCATTATCATTGAGATAACATATGGTGACGAAGGATTTTGCATTTACATCTAAACAGCGGGAATATAAAACTTTTTTATAACGTCTTCCAGTCTAAAAAGTTTAATTTAAATTATACTTATTTGTAAATTCAGTTAAAGAATAAAAGTCACCCTGTTCATTAATAAATCATTTTCTAATGGTATTACTTTTGAGACCCAGTTATGATAATTTACGTTAGAATTTCCGAACTTAACTTTCTCCGATATAACTATCAGATAAAAAAACCTGTTTGGTCTTCATTTATAATTACTGTTTTAGTACATTACAACTGAAATTATACCAATTATCAGGAGTAACTGTTGTAAAAAACAGTTTATATTTAATATAAACGTCTTTCCAGAACTGATAATCAATTTTATGTAAATTTTTATTAATAAAATTGGCACCATTATTTGTAAACTTGGCCATAAATGGATACAATTCTTTAAAAATGGTCCATTAGCTCTTATTTGCAATAAACAGTCTTCTTATCCACGTAATCTTTAAAGAATTCATAAAAATATCTACATCAAGCATTTTAAGCCCACCGTTAGTGTATGACTGGCTGATAACAGTACGTTTTCTTTTGATGGGTTTGCCATTCCATAAAAATCAGAAAAATGTCAATTTTAATTCTTTAATAATTTCTTCATTGGGGTCTGGATAAGATGATTAATTTTAGACATTGCTAAACTTTTAATTACCGTGATTTTGCCTATAAGTGTTAAAATTCTTTTAGACCAGTTTATAAGAAGTTTTTTTTATATCATGTCTTGATAGTTTAATGTGATCTACTGATCTATTAAAATGTACTGAAAAATATATTCCTAATACCGTAAATTCATTAACCCAAGAAAGATTGTGGTGCTCGCAGAGTGTTTGATTACCATTTTTCATTTATCCAATCCATACTGCTTTTGTTTTATCAACATTCATATTAACGCCGGAAATGTGTGCATAAAATTTTAAAACATTTAGGGCGTTTTGTAGTGAGTTTTCAGTCCCATCGAGGATAGAAGTATCATCAGCATATTGAAAGATTAAAAATTCTTTTTTTCTTATTTGTTTTCCTTTTATATCCGGATTACCTCGAAGCAGAACAGCAAGAATCTCCGCGCATAATATAAAAATATATGGTGATAAAAGGTCTCCCATTCTACATTCCCTTTACAATTATACAGGATTCTATGTAAGAGTAAAATATTTTAACCCATTGTTTGAAGGACGGACCAAAATTAAAGAAATCAAGGACTTCAAATAGAAAGTCCCAGTTAACAGAATCAAAGGCTTTTTCAAAATCGATTAAGAGTAGCATTCCTGGTATTTGCTAATTGATATGTTTAAAAGTGAAATCGGTCGCCAAAACAAATTGACCTATATCTATCCAACAGAAATTCAAAAATTGGCAGTAAGGCCATCAAAACCTGGACTCCTATTGTTAGACATATTTTTAAGACATATTAACATTTCATCATTTGTAATAGGTCCTTCAAGTAGAAGTTCAGAGTGTTCATCAAGTTTAGGTATATTTAGATGAGAGTGCAAATCAGTCAAGTTTACCGGAGTAGAATTCGATTAGAATATAACTTTTAATAAAATGCCTTTGTTTCAGATCATATATCTTGTTGTGTAGTAATAACGGTTCCATTGTTTGTATTTAAGCTGACCGCAATGGTAAAAAGTTTAATAAAAAGTTTTTATTTTCTAAATTACAAAAATTTATAGTCACTTTTCCCCTCCGTAATCCATTTAACTTTTGATCTTATCTTTTTCTGTTCCATTTTCTTTTTGTCTTATATCATATAGTTCTTTTCTTTTATATTCAATAGTAATGTTATCTTGTAGTTGTTCTTTCTCTAATTTTTTTATTTCTTCATAAAGTCAGTTCCCTCGAATCTTCCCTTTCTTAAAAAAAGATCAATAATATATAGTTTTCCCTCGTATTTCAAAAAGAAATACTTCTAAAAATAGCTGATCATTTATAATTAAATGCAAGTCTTTATTAAGTATATCATTTATATTGTTATGTGTTGTATTGTTATCAATATTAGTATTGATATATTGCAACTTAACTTTCTTTATTTATATATATTATATCTTTTAAGAGAGAATGATTCGTTTTCCAATACGATTTTCCTTTTATAAATTTTCCAAATTCCAATTTTAGAAGAATTAATGAATGGTCTGTTCTGTAGCCAGGTTTTATTTCAACTTCATCTTAATATGTTATTAATGAATCTGAGATTAAAAAAAATATCTAATCTTGACTTTTTATATGTATTCTTTTTGAACCATGTATATTCCCTATTGTCTAAGATTTGGTCACGCCAGCAGTCTACTAAATCGCATACCTGTATTAAGTCAAATACTACATTTCGTGCATTAGGGTTATTTATGTTAACATATTCAAAACAATCAAGGTTAGGCTTTAAAACCAAATTAAAATCACCACCTATAATGAATGGGTCATCTTTTGATAAAATAATGTTCTTAATATGTCTATAAAAGAGAGGCTCATTTTTATTATGCTTCTAGTAAATTTCTACCGAGTCATTGTCACTGAATGACACTTTAAGGTATAGATGTAGAATGCGATCTTGAAGAGTATGCTAAAGAAACCACACTGCTTGCCGATTAAATCACCCGTTTAACCCAGTTTCGACTCTTGAACAGTCAGTGAATCCAGATCCTAAGAAAAGTGTTAGAACCATTGGACTACCCAAACGACCAGTAACTTAAGAAAGATGGTTTCTGACCAGGCACGAACGAGCTTCTAAATCTTCAGCCACAAAATGTTGGAAAGTGACACGTTAAGTCACAAAAATGATCTGGAAAAATGATAAGGAATATATTCGAAAGTTGATATCAGGACTGATGACAAACCCATTTCTTCTCAGACGGCCAAACAGACGGAGATGATACATATAAGTCAATAAAGCAACTGGAGTCGTTGTGCCGTCAGATATGTTTAAACATCTTGTGACCAGTGATATAATTGGAAGATACAACATGGAAAAGTTTATTGATGAAAGACTGCACACAAATACAAATATTTTTAGGAGCCACTGCCACGTGTGAAATTAAAGACAGTTTTCATTCTATCAGAACAGTAAGTAGTCTGTCAAATATAAAGATGAACATATTACAACCATAAGTGTCGATAGAGAACCGGTTGGTAGATTGATAATTGCATCCACGTTCAGAGAAGTATTTCTTAAGACGTTTCCATTCTCTCTTTCACACACAGTGGAACTTTGAGAAAGCCAGTTTTAAGTTTATTACTTACAGAGCTATGGACAAAAGCAATTGTGTATGTAAGATTTTCAACATCTGATGTACAGCTTAGTAATACGTACATTATAAATGAAATGGCAATCATTTAAATAGTTAAAGGTGGAGGTGCAGTCACATTTGGAGACTTTGGATTCTCAGCGACAGGTGGTGTAAAGTGGACCTGAAAACTGCCTGCTGGGAAAGCAGTTTTCTCCAGGTGGTGGGTTCAAGAGTGTTTTGGATACATCGACTATCCTATCAACAAAAGGTAGAATACCTCAAGTCTGATACTGATGAAGCAGATGTACATATGATGCTGAAGTTGAGCCCCATTCCTACTCATGATGTCGTAGAAGGCTTTGGCTAATCCATCTGCTCTGTATCACTGGATTCATTAGTTCTTTAGTTGAAATTGGCAAGAGAATGGCTCTTAATCTATGAAAGTCCTCTGATGTCCACCGAGAAGAACTGTCGCAGTTAGGTTTATCTGAACATTGTCTGAAGGGTGCTTCAGTTTATGCAAGAAGTGCGTCTATACCTTGTAATTGCCCAATAACCTTGAATATGCTGCTGATGACGCCAGATACCGATTGCTCTGTCAAAAGAGACTGCGGAACAAAATATGTCACCATTGTCAAAAAGCTTAAAGCATCATTTAGTTAACTTCAAATCCCTGTTTTAGAATCATTATTTACTAGCAATACAAAACTGCTAACTCTCGTCGGAAGAGGTTGGTATCTAAAGCTTGTAATTTGAAAATTCTTCTGGTGCTCAAGGAACCTGCACTTAGTGTATTGGTGGAGTTTACATGTAAATGTAATAGATCGGCACTGTAAAGTGTATATTTGTACCAATGTAAAACAAATAATCTAGGCTTGTATATGGCACGTGAAAAATGTTTATGGGCATTACTCATGTAGGTGAATCAGAGACTGGGTCAGATGATGCTTACATGCTTCTGCTAGTTTATCATATTGTAATGTATCAATAAACACCTTTATATTGTATTTACATATACTTTCTAATTATCTACGTTTATTACATTGGGTATTATTTCTGATAAAAAACCTAAGCATAGTCTGAAAATAGGAGACTCTGTCATATCAAATCTGATTTGTTCATAAGGGGTAAAGAATATACGACAACCCTCATGTCCTGTGCATATACCTAAATATTGTATTTTATGTAACAGTAATTGAGAAAGAGTACAAATAAGAACAACACTGAGTCTAGTGAGATAATACATTGATGCATCCATATCGATCGGCTAAAAATTCTAATGGTCCGAATTTGCCACTACGCATTCCATGAAATATATAATTCTAGATTTGCCATTTATAGAGCTAGTATATACATTTTTATTTTTTATCAATATGAAAAAGTACAAATTTGCCAACGCATGATTTAACAGATTGTTTTAGATAAAGACATTAATGGATCAATATCGACTAAAAACTCCAATTTTGTAATAAGTAAACAAAAAATGGTCCGAAAATGAAAATTTGCCCCCACCCATTCCCTGAAATCTAAAATTTTAGCTCCGCCACTTATAGAGCTACTATGTACAAGAACATTTTATTTGTTATCAATCTGAAAAAATCAGCAGTATAAGTGTAATTTTAGGATCTATTCCATTCTTCCCCAAATCACCAGTTTCGTTATAAAGTTCGACGTATTTAGCCCTAAAACTTAAAAGTTATACCACAATTCTTTAGTACTGAAGGTATTGAAACATCCCTCGGGCATCACTAACATATTATGAAGTCAAACCTTTTCTGTACAGAGGGTGCTACGTGCACCTATTTTTAGGCTTCATATAAAAATGCGCTCTTCGACTATATTCAACTAATTGAGTTTTATTTTTATACAGTTTTTAAGTTACATCTTGGTTAGCACCTTTACAAATAAAGTTTTATTTTCATTTTAGAACATAAGTATCCATCTCACTATGCTGTACGACATATCGCAACTGTTTCAGACCCGAAGACTTTAGGCTACCTAATTCTTCATGTAATGCATGTACACTACATAAATTGTACTATTCGTCTGTCGGCACTTGATGGCATAAAATGACGCTAAACATTCAACATTGTTCTAATAATATTTCATTTAGGTGTTAAGAGTCGAAGATTATGGGAATATATCATACATATGCTATCCAAGTAGGACAGAAAACAATCTCAGTCAAAGGCACTCTCGAAAATCACAAAAATATCCTATCTTTTTAACACGTCACTGACCCCGACTATACGATATATCTTTTAGACAAATTAAGTATAAAAGTTGATATTTTCCACATTTTTTCGTTCAAAAGAATACACAAACTACTGCATATAGTAAGTAGCCAGTCTACGTATCTTGACTGTCACTTTCTCCGAACCGGAAGTAGAGTAAACTAGTCCGTGGAGTTTGCGCTCTTCCGTCGTCATCCGGAATGATTCTGCTCTCGTAAAGATTTTCGATATAAGTAAGGCACCAGCCATTTCCGGTTTGATATACGATTCCGGACAACTCGAGGTGTGCAAGCTGAACATATTTTTATACGCACATAACTTGCTTTGCCTGACTAGAGCTAGAGCTGGTTTATATTTTTTATTCGTTTTATCAATATACTGCTCCACAGATGATGTCCGTTAAATATATACTGGTCATACCTATTACCGCGAGTCTAGCACTTTTTTAACCATGTAAATAATGGCTTCAATTTAATAAACAGTAGTAAAGTTACTTAAGTGTGCTGAGTAATAAACAGTTGCCGGTACAGAATGTAAACAAATGCCATCGCTAACGGAAGTTGGGGCTTTGCCCGTGTCTTGGATATTGTTATTATACGAGTATTAGCGGTATATCGCGGTTTTAGGTATAAAAGGGATATATGCACATGATTTGATCTGTATTGTTTGAAAAGACAAACATCCACAGAAGAGCAATCTTTTGATATACGATATCGTATGTCTTTCAGGTCCTTGTCGAATAATGATGGTATTTTTGCACGTATGTTTATCTCTAAAATGAACCGGGTCCTCTGTGGCTATGGGTGAGTGATCTAAGGCGCCATGTCAAGACCAGTTACCTGTCACCGCTGAGGTCGTAGGTTCGAATTCTTCTCGGATACTTGCTACAGGATGATGGTTCTACTCCGGTTCATAACACGGTCTTCCTTAACTAATAAAACTGGCTCGCCATATATAACGTGACATGTGTTGCAAATAGCGTAAAACAACTTTCCGAAAAATCTTTACATGACTGTGTAAAAATATAAATAAATAAGTCCATAAAAAGTATCTACAAGGTGGATGCCTTATGTAAGTAACCATTTCAAAGAGAAAGAAGACGGTCCAAATGAAAAAATAAAAAAACATATAGGGAGCTGATCTTCAAATCACCATTAAACTTGTTAGAATTTTATTTTAAATATGTATATCTCTAAAAACACGTTAGTCGTGTTGACAAAAAAAAACTGTACGACTTAATTGAACAGTTGAGTCTATAGATTTAATATTCTGTGGTATGTAGCAGGCCTACATGTGTGACACATGTTTACATTATTTCCCTTTTTCCAGCCAGTCATTAACAGTGGAGAGTATAATTACGTGTATGATTTGCTCAAAAACTTTTGCAAGCAGAAAGACTGTGTTTGTTACCCATAAATACGAGGTGTGTAAAATTTATGTGGACTTTAATTTCTTAAAGATATAAAGTTGCATGCAGTGACACTTGGCATATTGTTATACGGACCGGGATATATACGCAAGGACTTGTATATACATCCTATAGTATGGTAAAATATTGATCTAGTGCGTCAATATGAGTAAATATATTTCGAGTCGACATGACTCGCGTTATTTGTTGATGAAGTCATTTATTTCTACAAGGACTTGTATAAAAGAAAAGGCAACTTGCATCTCCTTACAAAATGTTGATGAAATATCACACGAAGAATTTATCATTTGCAAATTAAACATTCATATTTCACAGGCAACTGATTTCTTGTACATAAACTGTAAGTTGTATGTTTAAACATATTTCGATCACGAAAAATGATCTTGAATTAAATATATTGAGGTTTGAAGAAAAATGTATTGCAACTTAACACACATTTCTGGGAATGGTATTGTTTAAATGAGAATTTAATTATGCAATGGAAGAATTTTGATTTCTGTTCCTGGGATGAATGAATACGCGAGCGTTCACAAAATCCCAATCAGTTGCCTTTCCTTCTCTATATAATTCCTAGTACAATTGTGGTTCGTTAGGAAAACGTCACCCTCTTGTATATCTCTCAGACTGTATGTATCTACTTATGTTTATCAAGGACTTGAAGATTGAAAGGTTATGGACGCTCTCGTATTCACGCAAGTTCTCGCGAAATCTCGTTTTCAAACTTACTTTCATCTCAGAAAAAAAAAAATTCTTTGTACAATTGATGAAGATCACAAAAAAATGAAACTAAACAATCAAGGAAAGTAGATCTACCTGACATTTTACCTTAATATTCTAAAGTCAAGATCGATATAAGTCCTTGTGTTTATAAAGTAAAATGCGGTATTTCTCCCGAGTTCCAACAATTGTTCTTTGATACTCCTTTCATAATTCAAAATTAGGACATTAATATTTCATCAGCATCAGAACTAGTCCAAAAAGCCAGTGATCCCAAGGTGGAATCACCGAATATAGATAAAGGGAAGTAACTGAAGTAATAATGGGTCTAAAAATAGTAAGAGTTGTTTATCTTTTGATACATAGTCCTTCCGAATTTGTTTCTTCAGAGATGGGTTTCACCCTCAGTGTACAGGTACTTCAGAGAGGATTTTCACCCTTAGTGTACTGGTATTTCAGAGAGTGCAGGTACTTCAGAGAAGGTTTACATCCTCAGTGCACAGGTACTGGGGCAACAACTGATTGTGCAACCTGTGTAAACATATTATTTTTACAGAGATGGGTGATCACACGCTAACCCCGTTATTGCCGGTAAGGTTATGTACGCATATCAGGTAAAACATTACCCATTACAAACAAACAGACCATGATGGTGAAACAAATGAAAATGATGGGGAAGATAATGACGATTTTACAGAGCATATACGTAAACGTACTATACGTTTCTACATAGGAGGTTTCAAACCTAGTATTACAGATATAAAAGTGATTAACTTTGTTGAGCGAAAGGGTCTTAAGATTTTCGGCCTAGAGATGTTAGGTGTAGGCCATGGATTTCCAAGAACCGATATCAACGTACAGTTTGTGATTACATGTGATTAATAAGCCTAACTATAGTGGTCACAATTTGGGTAATACAGCTACGCAAATCGTAATCATCACATGAGATATAACGGAACAGGTGATAACGATTATGTGGGTTTCAAAAACAGTTCTAATGATGCCAATTACGATTACCAAAGTATTCGAGAAGAAAGCAATCGTGCTCAAGCGCTGGTAGCGATTTGAAATTTGGTGGACATATTTATAGAGATCCAAAAGATATCACTGATCAATGGGGTAAACGTTTTGAAAATATTTATTCTGATGTTGATTAACCGCATTTTGCAAATGAATTTTATAATCACGTAACATCAGTTGTTGCAGATGCTAAAATGCTCCCTATTATTGACACATGTAAACTATCTAATGATATAAGTTTGGATGATGTGAAAGATGGCATCAAATGTTTAAAATTAAGAAAAATGTGTGGAATTGATGGCATTTCCAATGAACATATGATGTATGGTGGTGTGATGTTACATGTAACAACAAAATTACTAGAATTGTTTAATTTGATGTTTAACAATTCATATGTCCCAACCTCCTTGAAACAAGGTCTTTACATAACCTTACATAAAGGAGGTCGTAAGAGGAAGGATGATCCTAACAATTACCGTGCTATAACCTTGTCATCTTTAATTCTCAAATTGTTCGAGCGCATTCTATTAAAACGTTTGCAACAAAGCATAATAAACCCGAGTCATGGTTTGCAAGGTGGTTTCCAAGAGCAAATGGGGTGCACAATGACCTCATTTTTGTTACGGGAATGTAGTCTATACTGTAAAGAAAATGACAGTAAACTATATAGCTGCTTCCTTGATTCCAAGCAAGCGTTTGACAGGGTCTGGCACTGCGGTTTATTTTATAAACGTCGTAAGCTAAAAGGTCCACACAAGCAATGGTCAATCAACGAAGGCATGCGTAGTCGTGTATTTGATAAGGGGTTTACATCAGACTGGTTCCCTATAATGCAGGGCACCAGACAAGGAGGAGTATGGTCTCCGTTTTTATATCTCATTTACATAAACGACCTTATGCAAGCCCTATGTGACAGTGGTGTTGGTTTTAAAATAGGCAACAATAACTTGTGCTGTCCAACTGTAGCCGATGATATGGTCCTCTTAAGTCTGTCTAAACACGGCCTTCAAAACATGTTAAATATTTGCTATGAATATGCATGCTTGCCACAAGCATATGAATATAATGCTTCTAAGTCAGCAGTTATTATTTTCAATGAAACTAAAATTAAATATGGTAATACTAACCGAACTTGGTTTCTTGGCAATGTAACAGTTAATGAGGTAGAGCAATCTAACCATTTAGGAGTCACATATAGTAAATATTTCAAACTAACTGATAATGTTAAACTATGTTGCAGTAAGATCAGAGGAACATATTTCAGCTTAGTTAATTCTGGTTTATTTAATAATGGTCTGCAGCCATTAACATGCAAAAAAATATATAATACTGTGGTACTCCCAAAGGCATCATATTGGCAGCAAATGTTGGTCTTCCCTGAGTGTAAGTGACATACTATTTTTAGAAAGATCACACAGCTATGTATTAAGGAGGAATATACCTTTTAAATTATTTTCGAAATCAAGGGAATATTTGGTATGTAATGAAACTAAAAGTAATTTCCAATTTGGATATGCTTTTTTTTCTGCGGTAAAGATAACACTTCTTTACCTATGACGTCGTAAACATGGCCATGTTTGGTCTTTTTGACGTCCCGATTTATAGCAGCAAATTCGCGTATTTGTCGACCTCAGTCAAGTTATACCGAATGTACAGAATCGAAACACATATCACCACGATCACATTCAACGGATATATGAATTTACAGATGCAAAAATTACGACGAATGCCACATTTTGAAAATACTAGCGAAAAACGGAAATTATTATTATCTCGATTTTTTCGAAAAAAATGCTTCAAATCAAATTTACCAAAAAACAAACCGAGCGATTTTGGAATAATTTTTATTTGATTTCTAACAATATGCTTCACAGTGATTGTGAGATTTTTAGAACAATTGACAAACTAGATTTTTTTTTATTTTTAATTATTTAACCCCACCCTACGTCTAAAAAGACGTCAACATATTGCATAATTCTATACGTTTTCCATAAGATTTTCGGCAGTTGATTAAGGTCAAATTATTTTCTAAATCAGTGGTTCAATTAGTATATTATGAAACTATAAGAAATTTCCAATGTGAATATGTATTTTTTGCAGCGGTCAATAGAATATATATTTATATGTGACGTCGTAAACATGGCCATGTTCAGCCTTTTTGACGTCCCAATGTATAGCACCCAAATCGCATATTTTTCGACCTCAGTTGAGTTATTCCTAATACACAGAATAGAAACATATATCACCATGTACACATTTGACGGATGTATGCATTTACAGATGCAAAAATTATGACGAACCCCACATTTTGAAAATACTAGCGAAAAACGGAAACTATTTTTTCTCTCGATTTTTTCGTAAAAACGGCTTCAAATCAAAATTACCAAAAATCAAACCAAGCGAATTTCTCATAATTTTTTATATATTTTCATACTATATATTGTACAATTATTGTGAGATTTTTAGAAAAATTGACAAACTAGATTTTTTATATTTTTCTATTATTTAACCCTACCCTACGTCAAAAAACGCTTTAAAGCAAACGTCAACGTCGGTATAGCGCATGAGGTTTACGTTTTGTGATAATTAAACAAGTTCGTTCTTACCGTTATATTAGTATTTTGTGCACACTAGTTATATATACTTCTGCTGTTTAGTGGCAACTAATTTGTCTATTGCATTTATGATAGCGTGTCTGTTTGGTGTACGTACAAAACCGTCATTTTTTTTTCACTTACAGGGAACTGGATTCCAAAACAATATTCTCATGTCTGACTAGTTCCACGACTGCTAGTGAAATGTGGACATCACGGTTGTCAATTATTAGAACAACAGGTCTGGCTTTTCTAAAATTCGGAGCAAACTGTTACACATACATAAAATGGGCTTGAAACAATACCGTCTATGATGAGCAGTGAAAAGCCACGATCCAGGTATATTGTCATTGAACGTACGTAGGAGCATGGGGCTGGGTGGAAGAGTGGCTTTTCATTGCTATAGTGGGTATTGTTTCAAGCTGATTTTATGAATGTGTACTGAACAGTTTGCTCCGAACTTTAGAAAGGCCAGACCTGTTGTTCTAATAATTGACAACCGTGATGTCCACATTTCACTAGCTGTCGTGGAGCCAGTCAGAAATGAGAATATTGTTTTGGAATCCAGTTCCCTGTAAGTGAAAAAAAATGACGGTTTTGTACGTGCACCAAACAGACACGTTATCATAAATGCTATAGACAAATTAGTTGCGACTAAACAGCAGAAGTATATATAACTAGTGTGCACAAAATACTAATATATTGGTAAGAACAAACTTGTTTAATTATCACAAAACGTATACCTCATGCGCTATACCGATGTTGACGTTTGCTTTAAAGCGTTTTTTTGACGTAGGGTAGGGTTAAATAATTGAATATCATAAACAATCTAGTTTGTAAATTTTTCTGAAAATCTCACAATAATTATACAATATATAGTTTAAAATCATATAAAAAATATGCAAAATTCGCCTGATTTGTTTTGTGGTAAATTTGATTTGAAGACGTTTTTCGAAAAAAATCGAGAAAAAAATAGTTTCCGTTTTCCGCTAGTATTTTCAAAATGTGGGGTTCGTCGTAATTTTTGCATTTGTAAATCCATACATCCGTCAAATGTGTACATGGTGATATATGTTTCTATTCTGTGTATTAGGAATAACTCTACTGAGGTCGAAAAATATGCGATTTGGGTGCTATACATTGGGACGTCAAAAAGGCTGAACATGGCCATGTTTACGACGTCACATATAAATATATATTCTATTGACCGCTGCAAAAAATACATATTCACATTGGAAATTTCTTATAGTTTCATAATATACTAATTGAACCACTGATTTAGAAAATATTTTAACCTTAATCAACCGCCAAAAATCTTATGGAAAACGCGTAGAATTATGTAATATGTTGACGTCTTTTTTGACGTAGGATGGGGTTAAATAATTAAAAATCAAAAAAAATCTAGTTTGTCAATTGTTCCAAAAATCTCACAATCACTGTGAAGCATATTGTTAGAAATCAAATAAAAATTATTCCAAAATCGCTCGGTTTGTTTTTTGGTAATTTTGATTTGAAGCATTTTTTCCGAAAAAATCGAGAAAATAATAATTTCCGTTTTTCGCTAGTATTTTCAGAATTTGGCGTTCGTCGTAATTATTGCATCTGTAAATTCATATATCCGTTGAATGTGTACGTGGTGATATATGTTTCGATTCTGTACATTCGGTATAACTTGACTGAGGTCGACAAATATGCGATTTTGCTGCTATAAATCGGGACGTCAAAAAGACCAAACATGGCCATGTTTACGACGTCATAGGTAAAGAAGTGTTATATTTACCGCAGAAAAAAAATCATATTCAAATTGGAAATTACTTCTAGTTTCATTACATACCAAATATTCCCTTGATTTCGAAAATAATTTAAAAGGTATATTCCTCCTTAAGCATATGCAAAATATACACATTAGAACAAGAACCGATATTGCTCTAAGTCTACTAAATTGTTTACCAATTGCATCGTAAATAGACCGAAAAAAACTTAATTTCCTTGGTCAGCTGTGTAGGCTACAAAGGGATTGTGCTGTTAAGCAAATGTTTTTAATACGATCTAGTGCATTCTTAATTAGAAACTGCTTGTCAGGATTTATTCCCGATATATTCAATATTTTAGATAAATATGGTCTTATGTATGTTCTTGATGAATTCTTCTCAGAAGGTATTTTTCCGAGTAAAGGCATATGGAAAAAGAAAGATAACTGTAAGATATATGAAACTATCATCAATGATTGGATAATTAGAACTAATGAACCTGAATTTTTCAAATTTTGCTCAATACATTATGATTATAGCGTTTCTCATATATGGTTATATGCAAACCAATTTCCAAGGTGCCTGATATTTTGTAAATTATTTCTAACACATTGAGAAATTATGAAACTTGCAAAACATGTAATATAAATACTGTTAATATAGTTGTTCACTTCATCTGTGATTGCCAAAGTGTAAATGAGAACAGACG
The DNA here is from genome assembly GCA_029582155.1 of Panopea generosa. NCBI lineage: Eukaryota > Metazoa > Mollusca > Bivalvia > Adapedonta > Hiatellidae > Panopea > Panopea generosa. The sequence goes on along the minus strand of CM055903.1, from coordinate 33,035,012 downwards.
TAGGTTATGGTTACGACTGGAACAACAATTTGGTGTTACCGTAAAGTTGGCTCTTACAGAACATAGTAATGATGACTTTGTCAAAATAACCCTTAGTGCAAGCAACAACTTGTTGCAAACTGTCTTAAAAGATAATATAGACCGCTTCTATTGAATTGATTTTTCATGCCTGCATTGGATGTGGCTCAAATATGTATCTACGTAAATCATACGATTTGAAAGATAGTATTGCTTAACACAATGACATTTTAGCCATTACTATCTCTTACATGTCGTTATGTATGTATTTTTCATATGCATGTAACTATACTGAACAACTATTCTTCATATATATATATATATATATATATGTATGAACGAACAGTCATGTTAAATATATGAATAATGCTCCTATGTTAATTATAATTAGTATGTTGTATTAGAATATAAATGCATGATGTATTTATATTTATGTAAATATATCTTTATTTTCTTGCTGTAACATTGTGAATAATTGTATAATATTGTCTTTGTAGATATTGTAAATTTGTTTTGATGTGTTGTTGTATTCATGATGAACTCTCCTATATGGAGGAAATAAAGAATATATATACTGAGTCACTGAGTGGTGTAGCTGGAGTCCCTGTATGTAGCTTGAGTCCCACCCTTCTTTATCATAGGTTAAGGTCATTCAGGGGATTTACATATCTTAATAAAACTGATATATAAGTTTAAGCTCTGGTAGGAAATTGCTGAAATACTAACCAAGGAAAAGTGACACTGAAAGTCATGCTATCCCATTTAGTCGGCCTTAACCAATTGTATGTTTATGGGATCTAAGTCCAAAAGTAGTACTTATGGAGAGTGTAAAGATTTTCTAACAACTTGGCTATTTCGGATTCCTTAACCCAGAACAATGCGTATTGCATTTTGATCTGTACCTATATTGTTGGTAGAACTGGTTAGGTCATATTTCTAATTAGAATACATCACATGTGCTTACATTGAAGTCATATTTAAGTATTTAAAAAAAGGAAACAACACCCCACCCTTTCAATAATATCAACATAGAAAACATTGACAGTAGCGTTAGTTATCTTATTCTCTGAAACAGGTTTTAGAGACATGAAAGTTTGTGTGCAGGCACTGAATATTTTTATTGATAGTTCAAAGGCTTATTTTTGTATTATAATATATTATTGTTGTCATCGCGATACTATTGGGGAGTATTTAACTGTTTGTTACGGCCGCAATGTGGTAAGCCTTAGTGTAACAAAATGAATTCTCTATAATATCGCTATATATTATGGAAAATTACACATATTTTTGTTTAATACCGTCACATGTTGTTTATGCCACCGGCTTGAAATGAAGGTGTGTGTGTGTGGTTATAGTACAACGAATATTCGTCTGTCTGTCCGTAGTACCGTCCGTATTCGGTTAAATTTGCGAACATTGCTACTTTTGGTAATATTCACAAAAAAATGTACTTATCGTCGGAAGATTTTGTTCTTCTCAAAATGACATCCACTTATAATTCTTTTGTTACATCTAAGATGTTATTGTTATTTTTGTTACGATTATAAATAACTGTAAGTGTAACAAAACGATACTATGTTACCCTAAGAGTTACGGCTATAGCCGTAGTGTAACAAAATCAAAGGTGTTGGGCGTTTTTTTAACCTCTGGTAAATTATTTTTATTGAAACAAAAAGGAATTTTAAAGAATACTCACAATATTATATTAGCTATTTAGTGAACAAGAGTTAGAGATGATAAGTGTCCATTTACTTTCCAACATTGTCAATTAAATAATCAATATAAGGACACAGTAAATTTAATAATGTATTAGGACGTCAGTATGCCTTGAGATAATGCCATTGTTATAAAATGAAGCATCGTTTTAGAACCACACTAGAGTACTGACAGGACAGTTATAGCCTGACCGTATATACCATTGGCTTTTGTCACAGGAATTAATTCTGTCTCAGCGGCTATGTCACTTGAAAGAATTGAACATCTGAGAATTGGTGTCGTTGAGTGAAAATAACGGTGTGTATGCATTGTTCTAATTTTGGTGTAAGTGATCGTGACCGCTTCCTAAAACCCAATCAATAGGAGTATTCCTTTTCTGACAATTAGAACTCAAGATACCGCTGTTACTAGGATATCATTATTTATTTGTAGTAACAATGATCTTGACATAATATAAAATGTAATATTTTTAAAAAAATCCACCTACATTATCTTCTTTATTTTGATATCATTTAGATAAACTCTAAATTTAGTGTAAATTCGATATTTCACCGGAATCACTACGCAAAATAACAGACGGACGAACAAACATGGGTAACATTATTGTCCCATTTCATAGTAGAGACAAATGCATTTCTAGTTGGAAAATAAATGTTACACTGAAAGAACCAATTTCTTAATCAAATGTCAACATATGTACAAAAAATACGCTTAATAGTGTTACACTAAGGGAAGCAACCGCATCACTTAGTGTAACAAATGGTATGATCCCTAATGTAACAAAAATGATTTTGTTACACCAATACCCAATCCTTTGGGTTTTTGTTAAACTTAGGGTTGTCACACCGCTAACATGCGCTTTAGTCAACTTAAACACTTTAGAACTGTTAGCAAACTTCTTTTTGTACAAATTATTTGAAGAATTATGTAAGAGACCATGCCTTCGCCATAAACGCTAGCTCTTTGGTGAAACCAAACTTACAAAATGACACACGTAAACATATCTCGAATTCAAATTAAACCCTGTCATTTCTTACTAACACTCACGATGTTATTTCGATAAACATTGCTGGGTTTCCGAAGAAATCACTTTTCTTATGCCCCTTATACTACCTATTGCTTAAGAGTTAAGGCTATTTTTCATTACCTATGTGTTTGACTATTTTCAATTCCATGTCCAAGTCCTATCCAAATACAACAGGTAAAGAAGTTACAGAATCTTGTGATTCGATATAACTCCGTTTTTTAGGCTTAGGACTGGATATCCAAACTATAAAATACCTTTTAAATGCAGATTAGAGTTCGGGATGAATGTAAATCGTGCACCAGAACACTGCAAAATATTATTAAAGCGACTTAAATTTTAACTCTCCTAGAACTCCTGTTTATGTCCCACGCAACTCCACAAGAGTCGAGGAGTTTTAAGACCTGGTCGTTTAGGGTCTTCCTTTTTAATTCAGAGCGATTTAATGATGTTGGTTACCAGAAAACTGTTTTTATACAAAATTTATTCATATAAACTCTTAATTAAACACAAGAATGAGGTACTTTGGAGGCCAGTACATTAGCCTCCTTGTTATGACAAAAGTGTAGAAAGAAGGAGAATTATTTCTCTATGGTAACATGGTCATATCTCTTTATGAAGTTTTTATCGTCCTTAGAAAGAAGGAGAATCATTTCTCTGTGGTAACAAGGACATGGCCCTATATTATGTTTTTCCCGTCCTTAGAAAGAACGTTAATAATTATATATTTGTTGTAACAAGAGTAGTATACAATTATTATTTCAGGACACTTTTCTATCACCGAAAATGACAAGCTCACCAAGACTCGACCAGATTCACCCAGGCTCGTCCATACTCACCCAAGCTCGCTGATCATTTTAGGCGATAGAAGTTTCGCTGAAACCAGCATAGTGTATACTACTACTACCTTTATTTTTTATCAAACAGCCAAGTCCTTAAACGGAACCCAAGAATTTAAATCACTCGAATAACCACTCCATTTTACATATGCTTGTTTCATTTTGTAACCACGTCTCAACAACTTTCTTTTTTTTTACCACAATAACCGTATGGAAGTGTATTAATTCCATCATCCAAAATATATCTTTTATTATCAAAACATGATAAACTAACTTTATTTATTTCATAACTTTTACCTGATGCTTAACTGATTTTATTGTTTTTATTGTGTACACCTTCATTAATTAAAGTTTCTTCGTAATCTTCATGAATTATATTTTTCTTTACAACACCTTTGGTTATACCCTTACATTTTTTTTATCTTTACCACCCATTTTATACAAGTTTTTATCCTCATTCAAATCCTCATCAACATCTTTTGTTTTAATTTCATAACATAAGGAGTCAGTATCTGAGAATAATAACTTTACTTTATTTCTATCATACTTTTTAAGAATAAAAATGTAATGGAAATCGTACATTAAATATAAACTTAATTCTAAGATAGTCATTCCAACATAACAATGACGATTAAGAACCAACTCCTCTTTTATTTTATTAATTCCATTTCGTTAAACATTTGTGCAGAAATAAAAGTTGCTTTGACTGCATGATTTTCTAATACCCTTTCATCATGGGTTCATTTTAAATTGATTCTTTTTTTTAAGTTTTCCATTCATCAACTTAAACAATCTTTTTAAAAAGCATTCTTAGCTAATGTTCTCTTTTGTGTGTTAAAATGAATATATTCAGCAAACCAATGTCTTTCATCAAACTGTAATACTCTATAAACCTTACCCAACTTCATTCCAAGATCAAGATAAAGTTTAAGGTTTTTCCTATGAATAACATTTGTTTTCTTATTAAATAAATTAGGAACCAACTTTGTTGTTCTATCACAACTTATATCATTTTTTTTGTATTTTAACACAGAAATCAGATAACATTTTATCTTTTACTATCAATTTTTCTGGTGCTAAAGGGTAATCAGAATGTAAAACGTGTATTTCTTTTGGATAAATGAGATTATGCTCAATAAAAAAGTTATTACTTTCAGTTTTGTCCAATTCCTTTGGAATAACCCCTTTAAAATTACCGTAAGGTAAAAGCTTACTCATTCCCCAACCATAAAGGTTGTTAGCGTCTACGTATGTAATGTATACTAGCGGAAAAAAGAAACTGTGCATGTGTAAAATGTTCATGTATTATAAATTAAAGCTTGAAACTTTACACAGGTAAGTCCCTCTCGATCATTTACACTGGTCAGTGCATGAGTTGCACGGGTAGTTTGTCTGTCCGGCCAATATAGTATAATATTGACGTATAGTATAAATAACATACACAACCCTTTCTAAACGGGAGAAAACGTGCAACGAGGCAAACATATCTTTATTAGATTCGAAACTCCTTTCTCCGAACACCAACAAAGTTCTCGGATGTTTTCATCATCCTAAAATGAGAATATATACTTAATATTTGAAATGTAAAGGCATTCTTTTCTGGATTTTCATCAAATTCTTTGAGTGCATTTATACTATCCAAATAAACCTCAATTGGTTCAGGAATAATTTTTATATTAGGTGCATACCCATTTAAATATCTCAAAAATGTACTTTTTTCTGTTCCAATATTACCTTCTAAGGAGATTATGACCATATACCTATAAGTCTTATATATTTTCTTTTCCATAAATGACTACTTGTATATTCTCAACATGTTTTCCACTTCATGTGATTACGCTGTTCTCCTCAAAACATCCCGAATGAGAAACTCTTATTTATTTAAATTTTGCGTTATTCTTTTCTTCATAAGATTATCATTTACCACCATCATAAGTTCAGCTTTTCCCTTCTTTTTTTTAATTCCATCAACAATAAGTTTAAGAACACAATTTAAACGCGTGGTAATTTCCTCTCCATTTACAACAAAACCATAAAAACCCTCCGGACCCCGAGTCCATCTAACCAAACCATTTCTTCACTTCCATAAGTAAGGTATAACTAGTTTCTACATAAAACCTACTTCTTCTGTTGACTTTTTTATTATGTATTCCCATTTTTATATCCGTTTATTTTATATTCTTTCATATACATTTCTAGAGGTTCTACAAAGTCATCACTTTTCTACATTTCCAGGATTTTATTGAATACATCTGCAACTACTTGGAGGTCGTCTTTCTGTTTTACTGTTTGGCAATAAGATAAAACTGCTTAAACTTTCTATGCTGCATTTTTTATTTTGTCTTTTTCATTTTTAAATCATTAGCACCGCCGGAGCAGCCCTCACTAATGCAACAAAAACAGGATTTACTTTACTGATGTTTCCACAAAACTTGTAACTTTTTTTGTATGCCAAAACCGCTTTTCATAGATATAAAATTAACTCATACGTTATTTCAAATTTTTAATTCATTCTATATTATTAAATTTTTTTATCAATTGTTTTATGTTCTTCTGGTGCTATTTCTACTTGCTATACTGCTTAACAGTTTATCAATTTTATTTATTGCATCATTTCCTAAAGAAAGGCTATTATTACTGGACTCAATAGAACCTGCAGATTAGCTCTATTTTATCAATGAGATCATCAACACAATCGCACGAACCTAAGATATTTATTTTCTTGCTTAATGTGCTCATTGGTAATCCACTTAATTCTGTTAGCTTTTGAAAGACATTTTTTGCCCTAATATAATATCTAACCCTAATATGTCACCGACTAAACTTTTAACAGTAGTAGTAACCTCACAATACTCCTTGTCCACACTTCATGCGACTGCTATTACGTTTAATGGTATGGCACCGGATATTTTCCATTATTATATATACGTTCAATTCCTTTATCCAAATCTATAATCTTGGTTTTGGCACCACGCTTTTCATCATGGTCTTTTCTAGAACCGAAAGGGGGGTGGGGGCTATATTTTAAAAAGAACACCTGAATCAGTGATCGTATCTTTTTTGTAGATCTACAAATAGATTATATATTTATTTGAAACAACGATAGTTATTCGATCCATATATGTAATCCTCGCGAGACTTCGAACTACCTTTACTTTATTCTAGTAGTTCTTCGTATATTTCTCTCAATTACAACATAGTATGTTATTAACTAATTGGTAAGTAATATTGTATATTAATATCAAACGATATGCAAATTATAATTTAAAATACATGATACTATTTGATAACAGAAAGAAAATGTTTTAGTCTTTATTGCGATTGTGCTTTAAACATTGGAGTAATGGCACTGGTGGGTATGGAATTTATTGCTAAAATATGTGTACATATTAACATGTACATAGACATACATACATATTTTATATGAATACACAAGTAAACACACATATGTATCTTACAGATCCGTTAAAAAACATTCATTATTAATAGTTCTCACTTCGCACATTGACAGTAAAATGAAGGTACAAATAAATACACGTAGACAATCAGATATTCGGAATAAGCACTTTGTATAAATTACACTGGGTCTCGAATTCCCTGGAACTAATATTAAGTTTGGCAATACTGTTATGTATTTTTTAAAGTTGACTATATTAGGGATTCTTTGTTGTAATCTTTGATTAAATATGATTTTTTTTGCTATGTACAGTATTTTGTTTAGAACTGTGTCAAATTTATTATTTCCAAAACTAATATCAATGTCTTTCCAATTTGTTTTAATATATTGCGACTTGGTATTTTTAAATTCTCTTAAAGCAATGAAAAATTGTTTAGTAATCGCACAGTCTATAAAAATGTGTTTAATCGTCTCCGTAGCATTATTGCAAAAAGTACAGAGGTTCGTTTCAGTAATGTTCATTTTTAACAGAGAATTAGTTTTAAAGAGATGGACAACAGATGCATAGAATTTAAAAAATTTCAACCTGAAATGAATGTTAAGTTCTTCTTCTTATTTAGTTTTTGCAGCAGGTATGGAAGTTCAACAAAAATGCATTATATATTGAGCGACATCCTTTTTTGTCTTTCATTATCATTGAGATAACATATGGTGACGAAGGATTTTGCATTTACATCTAAACAGCGGGAATATAAAACTTTTTTATAACGTCTTCTAGTCTAAAAAGTTTAATTTAAATTATACTTATTTGTAAATTCAGTTAAAGAATAAAAGTCACCCTGTTCATTAATAAATCATTTTCTAATAGTATTCCTTTTGAGACCCAGTTATGATAATTTAAGTTAGAATTTCCGAACTTAACTTTCTCCGATATAACTATCAGATAAAGAAACCTGTTTGGTCTTCATTTATAATTACTGTTTTAGTACATTACAACTGAAATTATACCAATTATCAGGAGTAACTGTTGTAGAAAACAGTTTATATTTAATATAAACGTCTTTCCAGAACTGATAATCAATTTTATGTAAATTTTTATTAATAAAATTGGCACCATTATTTGTAAACTTGGACATAAATGGATACAATTCTTTAAAAATGGTCCATTAGCTCTTATTTGCCATAAACAGTCTTCTTATCCACGTAATTTTTAAAGAATTCATAAAAATATCTACATCAAGTATTTTAAGCCCACCGTTAGTGTATGACTGGCTGATAACAGTACGTTTTCTTTTGTTGGTTTTGCCATTCCATCAAAATCAGAAAAATGTCAATTTTAATTCCTTAATAATTTCTTCATTGGGGTCTGGATAAGATGATTAATTTTATACATTGCTAAACTTTTAATTACCGTGATTTTGCCTATTAGTGTTAAAATTCTTTTAGACCAGTTTATAAGAAGTTTTTTTATATCATGTCTTGATAGTTTAATGTGATCTACTGATCTATTAAAATGTACTGAAAAATATATTCCTAATACCGTAAATTCATTAACCCAAGAAAGATGGTGGTGCTCGCAGAGTGTTTGATTACCATTTTTCATTTATCCAATCCATACTGCTTTTGTTTTATCAACATTCATATTAACGCCGGAAATGTGTGCATAAAATTTTAAAACATTTAGGGCGTTTTGTAGTGAGTTTTCAGTCCCATCGAGGATAGAAGTATCATCAGCATATTGAAAGATTAAAAATTCTTTTTCTCTTGTTTGTCCGGATTACCTCGAAGCAGAACAGCAAGAATCTCCGCGCATAATATAAAAATATATGGTGATAAAAGGTCTCCCATTCTACATTCCCTTTACAATTATACAGGATTCTATGTAAGAGTAAAATATTTTAACCCATTGTTTGAAGGACGGACCAAAATTAAAGAAATCAAGGACTTCAAATAGAAAGTCCCAGTTAACAGAATCAAAGGCTTTTTCAAAATCGATTAAGAGTAGCATTCCTGGTATTTGCTAATTGATATGTTTAAAAGTTAAATCGGTCGCCAAAACAAATTGACCTATATCTATCCAACAGAAATTCAAAAATTGGCAGTAAGGCCATCAAAACCTGGACTCCTATTGTTAGACATATTTTTAAGACATATTAACATTTCATCATTTGTAATAGGTCCTTCAAGTAGAAGTTCAGAGTGTTCATCAAGTTTAGGTATATTTAGATGAGAGTGCAAATCAGTCAAGTTTACCGGAGTAGAATTCGATTAGAATATAACTTTTAATAAAATGCCTTTGTTTCAGATCATATATCTTGTTGTGTAGTAATAACGGTTCTATTGTTTGTATTTAAGCTGACCGCAATGGTAAAAAGTTTAATAAAAAGTTTTTATTTTCTAAATTACAAAAAATTATAGTCACTTTTCCCCTCAGTAATCCATTTAACTTTTGATCTTATCTTTTTCTGTTCCATTTTCTTTTTGTCTTATATCATATAGTTCTTTTCTTTTATATTCAATAGTAATGTTATCTTGTAGTTGTTCTTTCTCTAATTTTTTTATTTCTTCATAAAGTCAGTTCCCTCGAATCTTCCCTTTTTTAAAAAAAGATGAATAATATATAGTTTTCCCTCGTATTTCAAAAAGAAATACTTCTAAAAATAGCTGATAATTTATAATTAAATGCAAGTCTTTATTACGTATATCATTTATATTGTTATGTGTTGTATTGTTATCAATATTAGTATTGATATATTGCAACTTAACTTTCTCTATATAAGACAGAATTATTCGATTTTCCTTTTATAAATTTTCCAAATTCCAATTTTAGAAGAATTAATGAATGGTCTGTTCTGTAGCCAGGTTTTATTTCAACTTCATCTAAATATGTTATTTATGAATCTGAGATTAAACAAAAATCTAATCTTGACTTTTTATATGTATTCTTTTTGAACCATGTATATTCCCTATTCTCTAAGATTTGGTCACGCCAGCAGTCTACTAAATCGCATACCTGTATTAAGTCAAATACTACATTTCGTGCATTAGGGTTATTTATGTTAACATATTCAAAACAATCAAGGTTAGGCATTAAAACCAAATTAATATCACCACCTATAATGAATGAGTCATCTTTTGATAAAATAATGTTCTTAATATGTGTATAAAAGAGAGGCTCATTTTTATTATGCTTCTAGTAAATTTCTACCGAGTCATTGTCACTGAATGACACTTTAAGGTATAGATGTAGAATGAGATCTTGAAGAGTATGCTAAAGAAACCACACTGCTTGCCGATTAAATCACCCGTTAAATCCAGTTTCGACTCTTGGACAGTCAGTGAATCCAGATCCTAAGAAAAGTGTTAGAACCATTGGACTACCCAAACGACCAGTAACTTAAGAAAGATGGTTTCTGACCAGGCACGAACGAGCTTCTAAATCTTCAGCCACAAAATGTTGGAAAGTGACACGTTAAGTCACAAAAATGATCTGGAAAAATGATAAGGAATATATTCGAAAGTTGATATCAGGACTGATGACAAACCCATATCTTCTCAGACGGCCAAACAGACGGAGATGATACATATAAGTCAATAAAGCAACTGGAGTCGTTGTGCCGTCAGATATGTTTAAACATCTTGTGACCAGTGATAATTGGAAGATACAACATGGAAAAGTTTATTGATGAAAGACTGCACACAAATACAAATGTTTTTAGGAGCCACTGCCACGTGTGAAATTAAAGACAGTTTTCATTCTATCAGAACAGTAAGTAGTCTGTCAAATCTAAAGATGAACAGATTACAACCATAAGTGTCGATAGAGAACCGGTTGGTAGATTGATAATTGCATCCACGTTCAGAGAAGTATTTCTTAAGACGTTTCCATTCTCTCTTTCACACACAGTGGAACTTTGAGAAAGCCAGTTTTAAGTTTATTACTTACAGAGCTATGGACAAAAGCAATTGTGTATGTAAGATTTTCAACATCTGATGTACAGCTTAGTTATACGTACATTATAGATGAAATGGCAATCATTTAAATAGTTAAAGGTGGAGGTGCAGTCACATTTGGAGACTTTGGATTCTCAGCGACAGGTGGTGTAAAGTGGACCTGAAAACTGCCTGCTGGGAAAGCAGTTTTCTCCAGGTGGTGGGTTCAAGAGTGTTTTGGATACATCGACTATCCTATCAACAAAAGGTAGAATACCTCAAGTCTGATACTGATAAAGCAGATGTACATATGATGCTGAAGTTGAGCCCCATTCCTACTCATGATGTCGTAGAAGGCTTTGGCTAATCCATCTGCTCTGTATCACTGGATTCATTAGTTCTTTAGTTGAAATTGGCAAGAGAATGGCTCTTAATCTATGAAAGTCCTCTGATGTCCACCGAGAAGAACTGTCGCAGTTAGGTTAATCTGAACATTGTCTGAAGGGTGCTTCAGTTCATGCAAGAAGTGCGTCTATACCTTGTAATTGCCCAATAACCTTGAATATGCTGCTGATGACGCCAGATACCGATTGCTCTGTCAAAAGAGACTGCGGAACAAAATATGTCACCATTGTCAAAAAGCTTAAAGCATCACTTAGTTAACTTCAAATCCCTGTTTTAGAATCATTATTTACTAGCAATACAAAACTGCTATCTCTCGTCGGAAGAGGTTGGTAGCTAAAATTTGAAAATTCTTCTGGTTCTCAAGGAACCTGCACTTAGTGTATTGGTGCAGTTTACATGTAAATGTAATAGATCGGCACTGTAAAGTGTATATTTGTACCAATGTAAAACAAATAATCTAGGCTTGTATATGGCACGTGAAAAATGTTTATGGGCATTACTCATGTAGGTGAATCAGAGACTGGGTCAGATGATGCTTACATGCTTCTGCTAGTTTATCATATTGTAATGTATCAATAAACACCTTTATATTGTATTTACATATACTTTCTAATTATTTACGTTTATTACATTGGGTATTATTTCTGATAAAAAACCTAAGCATAGTCTGAAAATAGAAGACTCTGTCATATCAAATCTGATTTGTTCATAAGGGGTAAAGAATATACGACAACCCTCAAGTCCTGTGCATATGCCTAAATATTGTATTTTATGTAACAGTAATTGAGAAAGAGTACAAATAAGAACAACACTGAGTCTAGTGAGATAATACATTGATGTATCCATATCGATCGGCTAAAAATTCTAATGGTCCGAATTTGCCACTACGCATTCCATGAAATATATAATTCTAGATTTGCCCTTTATAGAGCTAGTATTTTCATTTTTATTTTTTATCAATATGAAAAAGTACAAATTTGCCAACGCATGATTTAACAGATTGTTTTAGATAAAGACATTAATGGATCAATATCGACTAAAAACTCCAATTTTGTAATAAGTAAACAAAAAATGGTCCGAAAATGAAAATTTGCCCCCACCCATTCCCTGAAATCTAAAATTTTAGCTCCGCCACTTATAGAGCTACTATGTACAAGAACATTTTATTTGTTATCAATCTGAAAAAATCAGCAGTATAAGTGTAATTTTAGGATCTATTCCATTCTTCCCCAAATCACCAGTTTCGTTATATAGTTCGACGTATTTAGCCCTAAAACTTAAAAGTTATACCACAATTCTTTAGTACTGAAGGTATTGAAACATCCCTCGGGCATCACTAACATATTATGAAGTCATACCTTTTCTGTACAGAGGGTGCTACGTGCACCTATTTTTAGGCTTCATATAAAAATGCGCTCTTCGACTATATTCAACTAATTGAATTTTATTTTTATACAGTTTTTAAGTTACATCTTGGTTAGCACCTTTACAAATAAAGTTTTATTTTCATTTTAGAACATAAGTATCCATCTCACTATGCTGTACGACATATCACAACTGTTTCAGACCCGAAGACTTTAGGCTACCTAATTCTTCATGTAATGCATGTACACTACATAAATTTTACTATTCGTCTGTCGGCACTTGATGGCATAAAATGACGCTAAACATTCAACATTGTTCTAATAATATTTTATTTAGGTGTTAAGAGTCGAAAATTATGAGAATATTATCATACGTATGCTATCCAAGTAGGACAGAAAACAATCTCAGTCAAAGGGACTCTCGATGATGGCCGTCATCACAAAAATATCCTATCTTTTTAACACGTCACTGACCCCGACTATACGATATATCTTTTAGACAAATTCAGTATAAAAGTTGATATTTTCCACATTTTTTCGTTCAAAAGAATACACAAACTACTGCATATAGTAAGTAGCCAGTTTACGTATCTTGACTGTCACTTTCTCCGAACCGGAAGTAGAGTAAACTAGTCCGTGGATTTTGCGCTCTTCCGTCGTCATCCGGAATGATTCTGCTCTCGTAAAGATTTTCGATATAAGTAAGGCACCAGCCATTTCCGGTTTGATATACGATTCCGAACAACTCGAGGTGTGCAAGCTGAACATATTTTTATACGCACATAACTTGCTTTGCCTGACTAGAGCTAGAGCTGGTTTATATTTTTTATTCGTTTTATCAATATACTGCTCCACAGATGATGTCCGTTAAATATATACTGGTCATACCTATTACCGCGAGTCTAGCACTTTTTTAACCATGTAAATAATGGCTTCAATTTAATAAACAGTAGTAAAGTTACTTAAGTGTGCTGAGTAATAAACAGTTGCCGGTACAGAATGTAAACAATTGCCATCGCTAACGGAAGTTGGGGCTTTGCCCGTGTCTTGGATATTGTTATTATACGAGTATTAGCGGTATATCGCGGTTTTAGGTATAAAAGGGATATATGCACATGATTTGATCTGTATTGTTTGAAAAGACAAACATCCACAGAAGAGCAATCTTTTGATATACGATATCGTATGTCTTTCAGGTCCTTGTCGAATAATGATGGTATTTTTGCACGTATGTTTATCTCTAAAATGAACCGGGTCCTCTGTGGCTATGGGTGAGTGATCTAAGGCGCCATTGTCAAGACCACTTACCTGTCACCGCTGAGGTCGTAGGTTCGAATTCTTCTCGGATACTTGCTACAGGATGATGGTTCTACTCCGGTTCATAACACGGTCTTCCTTAAACTAATAAAACTTACTCGCCATATATAACGTGACATGTGTTGCAAATGGCGTAAAACAACTTTCCGAAAAATCTTTACATGACTGTGTAAAAATATAAATAAATAAGTCCATAAAAAGTATCTACAAGGTGGATGCCTTATGTAAGTAACCATTTCAAAGAGAAAGAAGACGGTCCAAATGAAAAAATAAAAAACATATAGGGAGCTGATCTTCAAATCACCATTAAACTTGTTAGAATTTTATTTTGAATATGTATATCTCTAAAAACACGTTAGTCGTGTTGACAAAAAAAAACCTGTACGACTTAATTGAACAGTTGAGTCTATAGATTTAATATTCCGTGGTATGTAGCAGGCCTACATGTGTGACACATGTTTACATTATTTCCCTTTTTCCAGCCAGTCATTAACAGTGGAGAGTATAATTACGTGTATGATTTGCTCAAAAACGTTTGCAAGCAGAAAGACTGTGTTTGTTACCCATAAATACGAGGTGTGTAAAATTTATGTGGACTTTAATTTCTTAAAACTATAAAGTTGCATGCAGTGACACTTGGCATATTGTTATACGGACCGGAATATATACGCAAGGACTTGTATATACACCCTATAGTATGGTAAAATATTGATCTGATGCGTCAATATGAGTAAATATATTTCGAGTCGGCATGACTTGCGTTATTTGTTGATGAAGTCATTTATTTCTGCAAGGACTTGTAGAAAAGGCAACTTGCATCTCCTTACAAAATGTTGATGAAATATCACACGAAGAATTTATCATTTGCAAATTAAACATTCATATTTCACAGGCAACTGATTTCTTGTACATAAACTGTAAGTTGTATGTTTAAACATATTTCGATCACGCAAAATGATCTTGAATTAAATATATTGAGGTTTGAAGAAAAATGTATTGCAACTTAACACACATTTCTGGGAATGGTATTGTTTAAATGAGAATTTAATTATGCAATGGAAGAATTTTGATTTCTGTTCCTGGGATGAATGAATACGCGAGCGTTCACAAAATCCCAATCAGTTGCCTTTCCTATATAATTCCTAGAACAATTGTGGTTCGTTAGGAAAACGTCACCCTCTTGTATATCTCTCAGACTGTATGTATCTACTTATGTTTATCAAGGACTTGAAGATTGAAAGGTTATGAACGCTCTCGTATTCACGCAAGTTCTCGCGAAATCTCGTTTTCAAACTTACTTTCATCTCAGAAAAAAAAATTCTTTGTACAATTGTTGAAGTATCACAAAAAAATGAAACTAAACAATCAAGGAAAGTAGATCTACCTGACATTTTACCTTAATATTCTAAAGTCAAGATCGATATAAGTCCTTGTGTTTATAAAGTAAAATGCGGTATTTCTCCCGAGTTCCAACAATTGTTCATTGATACTCCTTTCATAATTCAAAATTAGGACATGACTATTTCATCAGCATCAGAACTAGTCCAAAAAGCCAGTGATCCCAAGGTGGAATCACCGAATATAGATAAAGGGAAGTAACTGAAGTAATAATGGGTCTAAAAATAGTAAGAGTTGTTTATCTTTTGATACATAGTCCTTCCGAATTTGTTTCTTCAGAGAGTGCAGGTACTTCAGAGAAGGTTTACATCCTCAGTGCACAGGTACTGGCGCAACGACTGATTGTGCAACCTGTGTAAACATTTTATTTTTACAGAGATGGGTGATCACACGCTAACCCCGTTATTTCCGTTAAGGTTAGATAACTGCGAACTTGATTCCCAACCTACGCCTGGGCAACGTTATGATCTGGATGATTCACAGACATTTGTGAAGCAAATATATGTGTCAGAAACTAGATCCATGAGTGTAACTGATGATAATGTGAATGATGTATACGACTCACTTGACAGTTCAGTTTTGAATATGCCAAATGAAAGTGTGTTTTCCATTGAGCGATTGCAAGCAAAAATTATAGATTATGCGTGCTTGCACAATTTGTAGCTTGATAATGTCCGGAAACATATGTGTTCTACGAAATCCAACAAATGGAAGACTATCCTTTTGGGTCTGTAAAAGAAGCGTAAACAAACATCTAAAGGTGACAGCATTGGTGTCAAATATGCTCGTGATTACCACGTTTTGATATCGGTTATTGAAGGTTCGCCTTTTGATGCCATTAAAGATATTCTCAGCATATCCCAGAAATGTACGGTGAAATCTGAGAATAATGCAAGCATCTTGTCTCAGAGCGTGCTTGAGCTTTCTACGTCATACAACCAAGGGTTTGACCCCCAAGTCGAATTTTTAAGAGGTGTTGTAGAACAAATGCAAGCTGATGTAATCAATTTAAGTTTGATAACATCAGCTTGCATTTGTTCTACAGGATGCAAAAGGAATGTCAGCTCTACTAAATAATGAAATGAAGATCTGAAACGTGATGTTAAACGTTTAAGGAACGATTATGATGTGTTGTCTGTCAATATGGACAGAAGGTTTAATGATACAAATGGTGTAGCTGAGAATAGCAACTTTCTCAATTCTATGAAAAATGACCTTAAAGTTATGAAGGAATTAATAACGAATGCTAGTGACATATCTGATTCAGGCGCTAATACTCAAGCTGTTGAATTGAAGAAATTTACGAAACAGGTCGACAAAAGACTTTCAAAATTGGAAAATAATATGTTACTTATAGCAAAGGTGTGTGAAAATACTATAGCTAAGTACGATGATTTTTCTGTCCAGCTTGGCCAGCCAAGTCATATGTGCCCTGATACAAACAAAGGCAGTAGTTACAATGCTTCTAAAACAGATGCGACTACAGGAGAAAATATAACAAGTACTTTAATAAATAACATTGAAGTTGTTGAAATACCGTCAAACAGAAAAATGTAGAAGTCACACTTGACGAATGATGCAGACATTATATGCACGAGCCAGTAATGACGATTACAAATGAACACTCGGTTGAAACAGTGATTACAATGCTGAGTTCGGTAAACAAGTGCATGAGAATCAAGATCAAACCACGTTGAATGGTCATACTGTGGGTACACTATACAAATGTCAGTCGAGTAACGGAAATTGTTTCTTCAGACTACCTGCTGATATACCAGAGCAAACGATAAAATGTAAAAACATTATTGATGATATCGGTCCTCCACCTTCTCCTGTCGCACAGACTGAACTAGTTCCTGATCGAACTGCCGGTGTTCCCGTTAGTAACCAGGGCAATTTTATCCCTGTACGCATATCAGGTAAAACATTCCCCATTACAAACAAACAGACCATGATGGTGAAACAAATGAAGATGATGGGGAGGTTTATGACGATTTTACAGAGCTTATACGTAAACGTACTAAACGTTTCTACATAGGAGGTTTCAAACCTAGTATTACAGATATAAAAGTGATTAACTTTGTTGAGCGAAAGGGTCTTAAGATTTTCGGCCTAGAGATGTTAGGTGTAGGCCATGGATTTCCAAGAACCGATATCAACGTACAGTTTGTGATTACATGTGATTAATAAGCCTAACTATAGTGGTCACAATTTGGGTAATACAGCTACGCAAATCGTAATCATCACATGAGATATAACGGAACAGGTGATAATGATTATGTGGGTTTCAAAAACAGTTCTAATGATGCCAATTACGATTACCAAAGTATTCGAAAAGAAAGCAATCGTGCTCAAGCGCTGGTAGCGATTTGAAATTTGGTGGACATATTTATAGAGATCCAAAAGATATCACTGATCAATGGGGTAAACGTTTTGAAAATATTTATTCTGATGTTGATAAACCGCATTTTGCAAATGAATTTTATAATCACGTAACATCAGTTGTTGCAGATGCTAAAATGCTCCCTATTATTGACACATGTAAACTATCTAATGATATAAGTTTGGATGATGTGGAAGATGGCATCAAATGTTTAAAATTAAGAAAAATGTGTGGAATTGATGGCATTTACAATGAACATATGATGTATGGTGGTGTGATGTTACATGTAACAACAAAATTACTAGAATTGTTTAATTTGATGTTCAACAATTCATATGTCCCAACCTCCTTGAAACAAGGTCTTTACATAACCATTCATAAATGAGGTCGTAAGAGAAAGGATGATCCTAACAATTACCGTGCTATAACCTTGTCATCTTTAATTCTCAAATTGTTCGAGCGCATTCTATTAAACGTTTGCAACAAAGCATAATAAACCCGATTCATGGTTTGCAATGTGGTTTCCAAGAGCAAATGGAGTGCACAATGACCTCATTTTTGTTACGGGAATGTAGTCTATACTGTAAAGAAAATGACATTAAACTATATAGCTGCTTCCTTGATTCCAAGCAAGCGTTTGACAGGGTCTGGCACTGCGGTTTATTTTATAAACGTCGTAAGCTAAAAGGTCCACACAAGCAATGGTCAATCAACGAAGGCATGCGTAGTCGTGTATTTGATAAGGGGTTTACATCAGACTGGTTCCCTATAATGCAGGGCACCAGACAAGGAGGAGTATGGTCTCCGTTTTTATATCTCATTTACATAAACGACCTTATGCAAGCCCTATGTGTGACAGTGGTGTTGGTTTTAAAATAGGCAACAATAACTTGTGCTGTCCAACTGTAGCCGATGATATGGTCCTCTTAAGTCTGTCTAAACACGGCCTTCAAAACATGTTAAATATTTGCTATGAATATGCATGCTTGCCACAAGCATATGAATATAATCCTTCTAAGTCAGCAGTTATTATTTTCAATGAAACTAAAATTAAATATGGTAATACTAACCGAACTTGGTTTCTTGGCAATGTAACAGTTAATGAGGTAGAGCAATCTAACCATTTAGGAGTCACATATAGTAAATATTTCAAATTAACTGATAATGTTAAACTATGTTGCAGTAAGATCAGAGGAACATATTTCAGCTTAGTTAATTCTGGTTTATTTAATAATGGTCTGCAGCCATTGACATGCAAAAAAAATATATAATACTGTGGTACACCCAAAGGCAATCATATGGCAGCAAATGTTGGTCTTCTCTGAGTGTAAGTGACATACTATTTTTTGAAAGATCACACAGCTATGTATAAAGCATATGCAAACTATACACATTAGAACAAGAACCGATATTGCTCTAAGTCTACTAAATTGTTTACCAATTGCATCGGAAATAGACCGAAAAAAACTTAATTTCCTTGGTCAGCTGTGTAGGCTACAAAGGGATTGTGCTGTTAAGCAAATATTTTTAATACGATCTAGTGCATTCTTAATTAGAAACTGCTTGTCAGGATTTATTCCCGATATATTCAATATTTTAGATAAATATGGTCTTATGTATGTTCTTGATGAATTCTTCTCAGAAGGTATTTTTCCGAGTAATGGAAAAAGAAAGTTAACTGTAAGATATATGAAACTATCATCAATGATTGGATAATTAGAACTTAATGAACCTGAATTTTTCAAATTTTGCTCAATACATTGTGATTATAGCGTTTCTCATATATGGTTATATGCAAACCAATTTCCAAGGTGCCTGATATTTTGTAAATTATTTCTAACACATTGAGAAATTATGAAACTTTCAAAACATGTAATATAAATACTGTTAATATAGTTGTTCACTTCATCTGTGATTGCCAAAGTGTAAATGAGAACAGACGTAGATTATGGTTACGATTTGAACAACAATTTGGTGTTAACGTAAAGTTGGCTCTTACAGAACATAGTAATGATGACTTTGTCAAAATAACCCTTAGTGCAAGCAACAACTTGTTGCAAACTGTCTTAAAAGACAATATAGACCGCTTCTATTGAATTGATTTTTCATGCCTGCATTGGATGTGGCTCAAATATGTATCTACGTAAATCATACTATTTGAAAGATAGTATTGCTTAACACAATGACATTTTAGCCATTACTATCTCTTACATGTCGTTATGTATGTATTTTTCATATGCATGTAACTATACTAAACAACTATTCTACATATATATATATATATGTATGAACGAACAGTCATGTTAAATATATGAATAATGCTCCTATGTTAATTATAATTAGTATGTTGTATTAGAATATAAATGCATGATGTATTTATATTTATGTAAATATATCTTTATTTTCTTGCTGTAACATTGTGAATAATTGTATAATATTGTCTTTGTAGATGTTGTAAATTTGTTTTGATGTGTTGTTGTATTCATGTTGAACTCTCCTATATGGAGGAAATAAAGAATATATATACTGAGTCACTGAGTGGTGTAGCTGGAGTCCCTGTATGTAGCTTGAGTCCCACCCTTCTTTATCATAAGTTAAGGACATTCAGGGGATTTACATATCTTAATAAAACTGATATATAAGTAGGAAATTGCTGAAATACTAACCAAAGGAAAGTGACACTGAAGGTCATGCTATCCCATTTATTCGGCCTTAGCCAATTGTATGTTTATGGGATCTAAGTCCAAAAGTAGTACTTATGGAGAGTGTAAAGATTTTCCAACAACTTGGCTATTTCGGATTCCTAAACCCAGAACAATGCGTATTGCATTTTGGTCTGTACCTATATTGTTGGTAGAACTGGTTAGGTCATATTTCTAATTAGAATACATCCCATGTGCTTACATTGAAGTCATATTTAAGTATTTTAAAAAAAGGAAACAACACCCCACCCTTTCAATAATATCAACATAGAAAACATTGACAGTAGCGTTAGTTATCTTAATACTCTGAAACAGGTTTTAGAGACATGAAAGTTTGTGTGCAGGCACTGAATTTTTTTATTGATAGTTCAAAGGCTTATTTTTGTATTATAATATATTATTGTTGTCATCGCGATACTATTGGGGAGTATTTAACTGTTTGTTACGGCCGCAATGTGGTAAGCCTTAGTGTAACAAAAACCCTTTGTGTAACTGTAGGGGTCATAACCGCAATCCTTAGTGTAACAAAATCAATTCTCTATAATATCGCTATATATTATGGAAAATTACACATATTTTTGTTTAATACCGTCACATGTTGTTTATGCCACCGGCTTGAAATGAAGGTGTGTGTGTGTGGTTATAGTATAACGAATATTCGTCTGTCTGTCCGTAGTACCGTCCGTATTCGGTTAAATTTGTGAACATTGCTACTTTTGGTAATATTCACAAAAAAAATGTACTTATCGTCGGAAGATTTTGTTCTTCTCAAAATGACATCCACTTATAATTCTTTTGTTACATCTAAGATGTTATTGTTATTTTTGTTACGATTATAAATAACTATAAGTGTAACAAAACGATACTATGTTACCCTAAGAGTTAAGGCTATAGCCGTAGTGTAACAAAATCAAAGGTGTTGGGCGTTTTTTTAACCTCTGGTAAATTATTTTTATTGAAATATAAAGTGAAAAAAAAGGAATTTTAAAGAATACTCACGATATTATATTAGCTATTTAGTGAACAAGAGTTAGAGATGATAAGTGTCCATTTACTTTCCAACATTGTCAATTAAATAATCAAGATAAGGACACAGTAAATTTAATAATATATTAGGACGTCAGTATGCCTTGAGATAATGCCATTATTATAAAATGAAGCATCGTTTTAGAACCACACTAGAGTACTGACAGGACAGTTATAGCCTGACCGTATATACCATTGGCTTTTGTCACAGGAATTAATTCTGTCTCAGCGGCTATGTCACTTGAAAGAACTGAACATCTGAGAATTGGTGTCGTTGAGTGAAAAATAACGGTGTGTATGCATTGTTCTAATTTTGGTGTAAGTGATCGTGACCGCTTCCTAAAACCCAATCAATAGGAGTATTCCTTTTCTGACAATTAGAACTCAAGATACCGCTGTTACTAGGATATCATTATTTATTTGTAGTAACAATGATCTTGACATAATATAAAATGTAATATTTTTAAAAAAATTCCACCTACATTATCTTCTTTATTTTGATATCATTTAGATAAACTCTAAATTTAGTGTAAATTCGATATTTCACCGGAATCACTACGCAAAATAACAGACGGACGAACGAACATGGGTAACACTATTTTCCCATTTCATAGCAGAGACAAATGCATTTCTAGTTGGAAAATAAATGTTACACTGAAAGAACCAATTT
Source organism: Panopea generosa (assembly GCA_029582155.1). Taxonomy (NCBI): domain Eukaryota; kingdom Metazoa; phylum Mollusca; class Bivalvia; order Adapedonta; family Hiatellidae; genus Panopea; species Panopea generosa. Next base: position 33,012,820 of record CM055903.1, on the reverse strand, counting down.
CTTAATCAAATGTCAACATATGTACAAAAAATACGCTTAATAGTGTTACACTAAGGGAAGCAACCGTATCACTTAGTGAAACAAATGGTATGATCCCTAATGTAACAAAAAATGATTTTGTTACACCAATATCCAATCCTTTGGGTTTTTGTTAAACTTAGGGTTGTCACACCGCTAACATGCGCTTTAGTCAACTCAAACATTTTAGAACTGTTAGCAAACTTCTTTTTGTGCAAATTATTTGAAGAATTATGTAAGAGACCATGCCTTCGCCATAAACGCTAGCTCTTTGGTGAAACCAAACTTACAAAAGCACACACGTAAACATATCTCGAATTCAAATTAAACCCTGTCATTTCTTACTAACACTCACGATGTTATTTCGATAAACATTGCTGGATTTCCGAAGAAATCACTTTTCTTATGCCCCTTATACTACCTATTGCTTAAGAGTTAAGGCTATTTTTCATTACCTATGTGTTTGACTATTTTCAATTTCATGTCCAAGTCCTATTCAAATACAACAGGTAAAGAAGTTACAGAATCTTGTGATTCGATATAACTCCGTTTTTTAGGCTTAGGACTGGATATCCAAACTATAAAATACCTTTTAAATGCAGATTAGAGTTCGGGATGAATGAAAAATGTGCACCTGAACACTACAAAATATTATTAACAGCGACTTAAATTTTAACTCTCCTAGAACTCCTGTTTATGTCCCACGCAACTCCACAAGAGTTGAGGAGTTTTAAGACCTGGTCGTTTAGGGTCTTCCTTTTTAATTCAGAGCGATTTAATGATGTTGGTTACCAGAAAACTATTTTTATACAAAATTTATTGATATAAACTCTTTATTAAACACAAGAATGAGGTACTTTGGTGGCCAGTACATTAGCCTCCTTGTTATGACAAAAGTGTAGAAAGAAGGAGAATTATTTCTCTGCGGTAACATGGTCATGTCTCTTTATGAAGTTTTTATCGTCCTTAGAAAGAAGGAGAATCATTTCTCTGTGGTAAGAAGGACATGGTCCTATATTATGTTTTTCCCGTCCTTAGAAAGAACGTTAATAATTATATATTTGTTGTAACAACAGTAGTATACAATTATTATTTCAGGACACTTTTCTATCACAGAAAATGACAAGCTCACCAAGACTCGACCAGATTCACCCAGGCTCGTCCATACTCACCCAAGCTCGCTGATCATTTTAGGCGATAGAAGTTTCGCTGAAACCAGCATAGTGTATACTACTACTACCTTTATTTTTTATCAAACAGCAAAATCCTTTAACGGAACCAAAGAATTTAAATGACTCGAATAACCACTCCATTTTTCATATGCTTGTTTCATTTTGTAACCACGTCTCAACAACTTTATTTTTTTTTACCACAATAACCGTATGGAAGTGTATTAATTCCATCATCCAAAATATATCTTTTATTATCAAAACATGATAAACTAACTTTATTTATTTCATAACTTTTACCTGATGCTTAACTGATTTTATTGTTTTTATTGTGTACACCTTCATTAATTAAAGTTTCTTCGTAATCCTCATGAATTATATTTTTCTTAACAACACCTTTGGTTATACCCTTACATTTTTTTTATCTTTACCACCCATTTTATACAAGTTTTTATCCTCAATTCAAATCCTCATAAACATCTTTTGTTTTAATTTCATAACATAAGGAGTCAGTTTCTGAGAATAATAACTTTACTTTATTTTCTATCATACTTTTTAAGAATAAAAATGTAATGGAAATCATACATTAAATATAAACTTAATTCTAAGATGGTCATTCCAACATAACAAGGACGATTAAGAACCAACTCCTCTTTTATTTTATTTATTCCATTTCGTTAAACATTTGTGCAGAAATAAAAGTTGCTTTGACTGCATGATTTTCTAATACCCTTTCATCATGGGTTCATTTTAAATTGATTCTTTTTCTTAAGTTTTCCATTGTTTTTCCAAACACAGAGTTATTCATCAACTTAAACAATCTTTTTAAAAAGCATTCTTAGCTAATGTTCTCTTTTGTGTGTTAAAATGAATATATTCAGCAAACCAATGTCTTTCATCAAACTGTAATACACTATAAACCTTACCAACTTCATTCCAAGATAAAGTTTAAGGTTTTTCCTATGAATAACATTTGTTTTCTTATTAAACAAATTAGGAACCAACTTTGTTGTTCTATCACAACTTATATCATTTTTTTTTATTTTAACACAGAAATCAGATAACATTTCATCTTTTACTATTAATTTCTCTGGTGCTGAAGGGTAATCAGAATGTAAAACGTGTTTTCCATTTGGATAAATGAGATTATGCTCAATAAAAAAGTTATTACTTTCAGTTTTGTCCAATTCCTTTGGAATAACCCCTTTAAAATTACCGTAAGGTAAAAGCTTACTCATTCCCCAACCATACAGGTTGTTAGCGTCTACGTATGTAATGTATACTAGCGGAAAAAAGAAACTGTACATGTGTAAAATGTTCATGTATTATAAACTATAGTTGCACGGGTAGTTTGTCTGTCCGGCCAACGTCTTCGTTTTCACGTTTGTTTTCGGCCAACAGTCAATTGCAAACACGTTTGTCGCCTAAACCTGTGTAAAAGCATAGTGTTGATACCTGTAAGACACAAAACCAGCATAACGTCTTTGATACGCCATGCCAAGGTTGACTGAAACTGACAGATGCCGCGCCGTAGGCATGATCGAAGCTGGTGTACGTCATACTGACGTTGCCAGACAATTTGGTGTGCACCGAAATACTGTAAACGCCTTGAGGAGACGGTACCAACAGTTTGGGACCACCAGAGACCGGCCTCGGTCAGGATGTCCACGCGTAACGTCTAATTGCCAGGATACGTACATCCGGGTCGTTCATCTTCGTGATCGACTCAGACCTGCTACTTTCTTTGACGGCTAGAAGTATTCCTGGCCTTAGAAGAATTAGTCCCCGAACAGTACGTAATCGATTGCTTGAACGAGGCATACGTCCACGACGTCCAGCCATACGTCCTGTTCTTCAGCAACGTCATCGTGTAGCACGTTTTGCCTGGTGTAGACGACACATACACTTCACGCAACAGGACTGTGCACGTGTTCTTTTCACGGATGAGTCCAGGTTTCATCTCGACAGCAGCGACGGTCGTTCTAGAGTGTACCGTCGTGTTGGTGAACGTTTCTATGACAGTTATGTGATTCAACGATGTCATTTCGGCGGAGGTAGTGTCATGGTGTGGGGTGGCATCTCATCCCGTGGCAGAACAGTTCTTGTGGTTGTGGACGGCACACTTTCAAGCATCAGATACCGTGACAAAATCATACGTCATCACGTCCTTCCATTTGTGCAGCAACGTAACGCCACGCTGCAACAGGATAACGCTCGCCCGCACGTCGCGCGGGTCGTCACCGACTTCTTGGTACAGAACAATGTGAATGTGCTGCCCTGACCTGCAATGTCACCAGATATATCGCCTATAGAATACGTGTAGGATGAGATGCAGCGTCACTTACGTCGCCTCCAAATTCAGCCGTTGACGTTTCCTGACCTGTCACGTGCGCTTGTGAGAATCTGGAATGGTATTCCCCAGGCATTTTTCAGCACACTTGTGGCACCAATGAGGCGTCGTTGCCAAGCATGCATCGATACCAATGGTGGATATACACGGTATTGATGAGATGAACTTTGTTTGGAGAACGTCGCTGAAAATTGATCTCTATCCAAGAGGCTGCTGATGCAATAACCATATCAATTGAGCTGGTGTTAAATAAAGGTCAGATAAAACCCTGTTGAATTTTTTTTTTTGCGATTTCTTATATATCTCCATATCTAGCATATTATACTGATGCACAATTTCTTTTTTCCGCTAGTATATTTGTTTTCCTTGCTAGGACTGTAATCATCTAAGTATTCTCCTTAGAATATCTGTTGGCGATGCAACTAATACCAACTAGTAATACTTTTTCAACCATTAGATGCATGTCAATATCTGTGATAAGATCCAAATTAATTTTTGTCATCTTTAACATTGCATCCTAAACCGGGACTTGATAAGTAATGACAAGGATCAAGTTTGTAATATTCTACACATGTCCCGCGAAAGTTTTCAGATACATCAGATAGCAAAATGACGTTAGTCTTTAAATAGGGATCATGATAATCTCCCATTGTTTTACAACCAAATGACTTCCACACACCCCACGCATGTTCGTAATCATCATCTGACACATCCTCATTTGTTAACTTGGAATAAAATAAGTTCTTTGATGGTAAATATTTATCACTAAACTTATCACAACCATTCATGTAATCATACGGATAAACCCTCTTTCTTTTCACTTATCCCAACTTATCTTTAAAATGTTTTTTTAGTAAAACAAAATGCCTCTTCTGGTAAGTTATTAACTAAATTAGCAATGGATTGGTTTAAGAAATTTTAAACGACAGGGATTTTTTTACCTAATCTAAAGAATCTATTTCACTTGTTGTGTGCACTGCCACGATATTTTACCGTAACATGACAATGATCTCTCACAGGATAGTTCCATTTTAAATTATCTTCTGTATATTCCTTTACACAAATATGACAAAGACTTCCTTTTCTTAAATTCTTTTTCCTCCTTTTTCGTTATTACCATTTCTTTATTAAAATGTTTTTTCATCACTTCTTCACAATATTCCTGCTCAACAAACATCCTTTCAGTAAAAGGATAAACCGAATCCTTCCCTTGGTAAATCTCTACTGGTTTAATAAATGTATTATCATATGTGCATACTAACTTATATCCAAAACCACAAGCAACATGATTTTGGTAAGTCTCAGTAGAGTTACCAAACTTTTCATTTACTGGTTTTACTATTGCTTCAAAATCAGCATAAATGATAAAAGGGGTTGCTAATTGTTTATGATAATTTCTAAAAAATAACTGATTGTTTTTCTCACCAGGCATTTTGTGTTCCGTTAATAGACAGACGTACATCCGTGTGGTTATTAAGTATTCTTTCTGATGTAAAATGTTGGATACAATATTTGTAACAGAATATCTTTCCATTGTGCTTTAATTGTGTGTTCATTAACCAGTCAAAATCCTTTATCCACACAAGTTCTTTTCATTTATATTTTTAAAGAGATGTACAACAGATAAATAGATTCTTTACCATTTCCAATTCCAAAGACGTTATATTATTAGCTGCTTCTATTATAGGAATATCTTTTACTTAGATAGGAAACTTTATTTCATCATAATTTACTTCATCATAATTCATTTCATCTATATGTTTTTATATTTTGTTATTCTTTCTATGTGGTAACAAATACGCCAAATGAAACCAATGAAAGCCATCATTATCCTTTTTACTTTTAATATTGATTAATCCTTGTCTATTTTTATAACATCAGGAAGAACACCATATGAAGAACCCTTATTGGTCTGTATTTTATAATTGTTTCAAAATGTTCCTTCGCTTCTTTTATTATCCAACCAGATCCTAGAGAATTCCATTCACTGATTCTATTTGAAAATTCATTATTTATATCATTTAATTCTACTATTTTTATATCATTTTGGTATAACAATGCTGTTGATTTTAAAAAACACACTTTGAGTAGTTCCTATATCTTTAACCCCATCCTACCCAAAACAAAATCTCAATTGTTATATTTATTTTACTATTCATCTTCTGTGAAGCCAGGAGACTCACTAGTGGCTTAACACTTTTCTTAATTGTATCGTTGAGATTTGTATCATCGTATAACAAATATGTATTTGATAGTGTTGATATATGTTATTATTAGATATTTTAACAGATGTGAAGATCATATATATCTTATATTTAGAAAATAACTAGCTATAAACTATATATCTTTCGGTTTTCTCACAACACAGGGTGATCAACCCGGCATTTATATTTAAATCATTTTGTGAAGCATACATACTTTTATAATCTTTTTTCTTATCTTCATTTTCGCACTCGATAGCAATAACTGCTTTTGGTTTTCAATAAAGAAACGATTTGATAACATCTATCCTCTCCATTATTATTTCTCCGAAACTTCACTGTGCGGCATCCGAGCAGCCTCATTTATTTCTTTTTCTTTTCTTTCTATATTTTTCTTGATAATTTCATTATTTTTTCTTATTTTAATAAAAGCTTTTTTTCTTTCCTTTTGATTTATTCTATCTAAATACTCAACCTGACCAGCAGTACAATTAATCTTTACAACTAATTTATCCATATATGCTTATAGATTACTTTTTAATTATAAAGTGATAACCCGATCAAAAATTATTATATAATCATCTTTGTTTTTCCTTTCTTTATCATTGTTAATTACTAATACTTTATGTTTATACTTCATAAGGAATTGTACTTGATTTTTCTCTAAATTAGTAAGGTATTCTCTCGAAATCTGACTCTCGCCAGGTCTTGATCTTACCCTTATTCTTTCTAGACATTTATCATTAGACGTTTTCAAATAAATATAACAATCTGGTTTTGTTTGACTTATAGTATAAATAACATACACAACCCTTTCTAACGGGGAGAAGACGTGCGACGAGGCAAACATATCTTTATTAGATTCGAAACTCCTTTCTCCGAACACCAAAGTTCTCGGATGTTTTCATCATCCTAAAATGAGAATATATACTTAATATTTGAAATGTAAAGGCATTCTTTTCTGGATTTTCATCAAATTCTTTGAGTGCATTTATACTATCCAAATAAACCTCAATTGGTTCAGGAATAATTTTTATATTAGGTGCATACCCATTTAAATATCTCAAAAATGTAATTTTTCCTGTTCCAATATTACCTTCTAAGGAGATTATGACCATATACCTATAAGTCTTTTCTTTTCCATAAATGACTACTTGTATATTCTCAACATGTTTTCCACTTCATGTGATTACGCTGTTCTCCTCAAAACATCCCGAATGAGAAACTCTTATTAATTTAAATTTTGCGTTATTCTTTTCTTCATAAGATTATCATTTACCACCATCCTAAGTTCAGCTTTTCCCTTCTTTTTTTTAATTCCATCAACAATAAGTTTAAGAACACAATTTAAACGCGTGGTAATTTCCTCTCCATTTACAACAAAACCATAAAAACCCTCCGGACCCCGAGTCCATCTAACCAAACCACTTCTTCACTTCCAGAAGTAAGGGATAACTAGTTTCTACATAAAACCTACTTTTTCTGTTGACTTTTTTATTATGTATTCCCATTTTTATATCCGTTTATTTTATATTCTTTCATATACATTTCTAGAGATTCTACAAAGTCATCACTTTTCTACATTTCCAGGATTTTATTGAATACATCTGCAACTACTTGGAGGTCGTCCTTCTGTTTTACTGTTTGGCAATAAGATAAAACTGCTTAAACTATCTATGCTGCTTTTTTTATTTTGTCTTTTTCATTTTTAAATCATTAGCACCGCCGGAGCAGCTCTCACTAATGCAACGAAAACAGGATTTACTTTACTGATGTTTCCACTTGTAACTTGTAACTTGTAACTTTTTCTGTATGCCAAAACCGCTTTTCATAGATATAAAATTAACTCATACGTTATTTCAAATTTTTAATTCATTCTATATTATTAAATTTTTTTTATCAATTGTTTTATGTTCTTCTGGTGCTATTTCTACTTGCTATACTGCTTAACAGTTTATCAATAATATTTATTGCATCATTTCCTAAAGAAAGGCTATTATTACCGGACTCAATAGAACCCGCAGATTAGCTCTATTTTATCAATGAGATCATCAACACAATCGCACGAACCTAAGATATTTATTTTCTTGCTTAATGTGCTCATTGGTAATCCACTTAATTCTGTTAGCTTTTGAAAGACATTTTTTGCCCTAATATAATATCTAACCCTAATATGTCACCGACTAAACTTTTAACAGTAGTAGTAACCTCACAATACTCCTTTTTCCACACTTCATGCGACTGCTATTACGTTTAATGGTATGGCACCGGGATATTTTCCATTATTATATATACGTTCAATTCCTTTATCCAAATCTATTATCTTGGTTTTGGCACCACGCTTTTCATCATGGTCTTCTCTAGAACCGAAAGGGGGGGGGGGGGGGGGGGGGGCTATATTTTAGAAAGAACACCTGAATCAGTGATCGTATCTTTTTTGTAGATCTACATATAGATTATATATTTATTTGAAACAACGATAATTATTCGATCCATATATGTAATCCTCACGAGACTTCGAACTACCTTTATTTAATTCTAGTAGTTCTTCGTATATTTCTCTCAATTACAACATAGTATGTTATTAACTAATTGGTAAGTAATATTGTATATTAATATTAAACGATATGCAAATTATAATTTAAAATACATGATACTATTTGATAACAGAAAGAAAATGTTTTAGTCTTTATTGAGATTGTGCTTTAAACATTGGAGTAATGGCACTGGTGGGTATGGAATTTATTGCTAAAATATGTGTACATATTAACATGTACAATAGACATACATACATATTTTATATGAATGCACAAGTAAACACACATATGTATCTTACAGATCCGTTAAAAAACATTCATTATTAATAGTATTCACTTCGCACATTGACAGTAAAATGAAGGTACAAATAAATACACGTAGACAATCAGATATTTGGAATAAGCACTTTGTATAAATTACACTGGGTCTCGAATTCCCTGGAACTAATATTAAGTTTGGCAATACTGTTATGTATTTTTTAAAGTTAGGGATTCTTTTTTGTAATCTTTGATTAAATATGATTTTTTTGCTATGTACAGTATTTTGTTTAGAACAGTGTCAAATTTATTATTTCCAAAACTAATATCAATGTCTTTCCAATTTGTTTTAATATATTGCGACTTGGTATTTTTAAATTCTCTTAAAGCAATGAAAAATTGTTTAGTAATCGCACAGTCTATAAAAAATTGTTTAATCGTCTCCGTAGCATTATTGCAAAAAGTACAGAGGTTCGTTTCAGTAATGTTCATTTTTTAACAGAGAATTAGTTTTAAAGAGATGTACAACAGATGCATTATATATTGAGCGACATCCTTTTTTGTCTTTCATTATCATTGAGATAACATATGGTGACGAAGGATTTTGCATTTACATCTAAACAGCGGGAATATAAAACTTTTTTATAACGTCTTCCAGTCTAAAAAGTTTAATTTAAATTATACTTATTTGTAAATTCAGTTAAAGAATAAAAGTCACCCTGTTAAATAAATCATTTTCTAATAGTATTCCTTTTGAGACCCAGTTATGATAATTAACGTTAGAATTTCCGAACTTAACTTTCTCCGATATAACTATCAGATAAAAAAACCTGTTTGGTCTTCATTTATAATTACTGTTTTAGTACATTACAACTGAAATTATACCAATTATCAGGAGTAACTGTTGTATAAAACAGTTTATATTTAATATAAACGTCTTTCCAGAACTGATAATCAATTTTATGTGAATTTTTATTAATAAAATTGGCACCATTATTTGTAAACTTGGCCATAAATGGATACAATTCTTTAAAAATGGTCCATTAGCTCTAATTTGCCATAAACAGTCTTCTTATCCACGTAATTTTTAAAGAATTCATAAAAATATCTACATCATATTTTATACTGTCTATATATATAAAAGATACACTATTATCTTTATGCTCTTTGTGTACACTTCTTGTGTTATTTTAAAAGTTCACTATAAACGTTCCATGCACGTTTAAAAACGATATTAAACTATAAAATGATATTGACACTAATAGGTTTGTATAGTGTTTATGAATGAATGTCTATAATGTATTTATGTAATTAATGTACTTATTGTGAAATAATATTTAAAATGTAAAATATAAAATAATGATGCAAACAAATATTATATTGATTTGGTAATATGTATATAATGGTCTGTGATTGCTTTTAGATATCTTGAGCACTCTTCGAATTATATTTTAAGTAAAATTATATACAACAGGTTTAGTTGTGTTAGATGATATCATTATGTAAATAAGTTGTAGTTTTGACTTGATGTGCATCTTGTCTCTAAATTATAAATTATTGATGCTGAAAAAATGTTTGAATCTTCAAGATTAAATATAACATAGCAACAATGGCGACGTAACCTTGCATATAGTTTTGGTTATATGGATTATATAAAAAGCTTATCGTTGGTATTGATACTCGTACTATTTGTTTCTTTCTCTTTTAATTTATCTTACTTTCGCTGTCACTTTATAGTTAAAGATATTGATAGTTGCAACGCTAAAATAAAAAAAAACGTGTTTTTAAATGAGTATTAAAATATGCACATTTAATGTAAAAGGTTAAAGTGATGCATCAAAACGAAAACACTATTTCACTGGCTTAAGATAAATAAATACACTATCTGCCTCCTACAAGAAATACATTGTCAGGAGCGGACTAATAATACTTGGGGGAAGGAATGGGGAGGAGATATATTTTTAAGTGGGAACAGTAGTAACAGCACCGGTGTGGGCATCCTCATTGACTCCAATTTTACATATTCAGTTCAAGAATACAACAACATCATTGACGGTCGAATGCAATCATTAAAAGTATTAATTAATGATACAGAGTATGTGTTTTTAAATATTTATGCACCAAATAATTTGACAGATAAATATAATTTTATAAAGAAAATAGAAGACTTTATAATAACAAACAACAGTGAAACCTTGATAGTGGGTGGGGATTTTAACACAGTAATAAATGTAGATCTAGATAAAAAACATGGTAATTTAAACAATAATAAAAGAAATAGGGACACAATAAACGATATAATACAAAATAATGAAATGAACGACATATGGAGAATATTAAATCCAAACATTAAACATTATACATGGCATTCAAACACTAAACCAAAAATATTCTGTAGGCTTGATTATTTTTTAGTTTCAAATAATCTTGTGAATACTATAACTGATTGTCAAATTACAACAGGTTTTCGATCTGATCATTCTATTGTATATTTTAAACTGACCACTGAAAAACATAATCGTGGACCAGGATATTTTAAACTAAATAATAGCGTCATACTAGATAAAGAATATCAAGACAAAATCAAACAATCTATAAAAGAAATAGCGGAAATAAATAAAGAAGCAAATCCTAATATTTTATGGCAAATTATTAAAGGTACAATCAGAAATGAGTCAATCAAATACACATCTTTTAAAAAAAAGAACACATTAAAAAAAGAAATCGAATTAAAAAATAATATAGATAATTTAGAAATAGAACTATCAGAAACTCCCAATAATGAAACTCTAATAAGTAATATAAACAATAAGAAAATTGAATTAAACAAAATTATTGAAGAACAAACTAATGGAATTATTGTAAGAGCTAAAGCAGAATGGGTTGAAGGGGCCGAAAAAAATACTAAATATTTCAGTAATCTAGAGAGAAAAAGATCCGAGAGTAAAACTATAAATCAACTTATCAAAAATAAAACAGAAATAACAAAATCTGAAGATATTTTATATGAAACTAAACAATACTATAAAACATATATAAATGATCATGAAGATGAGTTTTTTTTAGTTAATAGGGATTCTGTTTTAAATGATCAACAAAAGCAAGTATGTGAAGGTATTTTAAATGAAGAAGAATGTACATTAGCTCTAAAATATATGAAAAATGGAAAGTCCCCGGGGTCAAATGGACTAACAATTGAGTTTTATAAAACTTTCTGGAACACATTAAAAAAATATTACATGAATTCTATCAACTACTCATACGAAAATGGTAAATTAACAGAAATACAAAAACAAAGCATAATAACTCTTATACCAAAGAAAGACAAAGATTTGAAACAATTGAATAACTGGCGACCAATAAGTTTATTAAATATAGATTATAAGATCACAACAAAAGCAATAGCTAACAGAATGAAAAGGGTTTTAAACACAATTATAAATGACAGTCAAACGGGGTTTCTAAAAGGACGCTAATATTGGTGAAAACATACGAACCATTTTTGAAGTGATTGAAAGTTTAAATGATGAAAACAAACCTGGTTTAATCTTTTTTGCCGATTTTGAAAAAGCTTTCGATAGTATTGACCACAATTATATCTTTAAAGTGCTTAATTATTTTAATTTTGGAAATTCTTTTATTAGTTGGATTAAAATGTTTTATAATGATGCACAAAGTTGTGTAATAAATAATGGACACATGTCAGAATTCTTTAAAATAGATAGGGGAGTAAGACAAGGATGTCCACTATCGCCATATCTGTTTATTTTAGCTATTGAAGTTTTATATAAATCTGTTCAAAACGATGTTAATATTAAAGGCATAACCATATACGACAGAGATTAAAAATACTGCTTTTGCTGATGATGCCACATTTATGCTGGATGGAACAAAAAACACTTTTACAACCTTAATAAAGAAAATTGACAAATTCAGTAAACTATCAGGTCTTAAACTTAATTCTAGTAAATCAATAATTTTACGTTCAGGTGCTTTAAAAAACTCAAATGAAACTTTTAATACCAAAACAAAATTCATATGGACATCTGACAGTGCAGCTACCCTGGGAATCACATTTACAAATAAAAAACAACTATATCATGAATTGAACCTTCTTCCAAAAATAAACCAATTTTGTAATTGCCTTAATCGATGGAAGAAGTATAATTTATCTATAATCGGAAAAATTGTAGTGATTAAAACATTTGCATTACCAAAACTGATATATCCGCTAACCGTACTAGAAAATCCACCAATCGAATATTTTGATTTAATCAATAAGAGCATGTATAACTTTTTATGGGATAATAAACCGGATAAAATTAATAGAAAAACAATTATACAAAATTAAGAAAATGGGGGTTTAAAAATGACTAGATCTGCAATTATTTATAAAATCGATTAAAGCCGGGTGGGTCAAACGTATTATAAATGATCAAAATAAAGGGGACTGGAAACACATATACTTAAAACAATTAGATAAATTGGGAGGACGATTTTTATTTGAATGTAACATCAAAGGGACAGACCTAAACAATACAACTCAAATAACTTCTAAACTTTAGTGAACATACTGAAAATGTAAAAACGCAGGTAATATGGAACAACTCCTTTATTAAAAACAATAACAAAACACTTTTCTACAAACCATGGTATGATAAAGGAATAAAATATATTGACCAACTCTTTGATAACAGACATAAATTATTTCATACATTTCAATATATGAAAACTATACATGCTTAAGACAACACGGATTTTTTAAAATATCATAAACTTATTCAAAGTATACCTCGCTCTTGGAAGGTTAAACTCAAGAATGATATTATATCATCAAATACGCAACAAACAAAACTAGTACAACAAATTAAGACTTCAAACAGTCCAAACAAATATTTATATAATAAACAGTTAAATTGTATCGAAAACACGTTAGTCATCAAGCCGCATATTAAATGGGAGCAAGAAATAAATAACATAAACTGGAAAACTGTACATACTATACTTATCAAATCTTTAATCAATACAAAATTAAGGGCGTTTCAATATAAATACTTGATGAGAATAATCCCAAACAACAAATTTCTGTTTAAATGTAATATTAATAACACAAGCTTGTGTGATTTTTGCAACATGCATGAAGAATCAAATAAACACTTGTTTTGGGAATGTCATATTTCGAGAAGTTTTTGGACAGAAATTCAAATGTTTTTAAATGAAAAACAGATACACATACATTTGAATTATTCAATGATCTCCTTTGGATATGTGGACCAGAGTAGTAAAAATATTTAAAATACCATGAAAACCTTGAAAGATTAATTGCACTGACAAAAGACAAAATTATACATCAAGCATTTTAAGCACACCGTTAGTGTATGACTGGCTGATAACAGTACGTTTTCTTTTGTTGGGTTAGCCATTCCATAAAAATCAGAAAAATGTCAATTTTAATTCTTTAATAATTTCTTCATTGGGGTCTGGATAAGATTATTAATTTTAGACATTGCTAAACTTTTAATTACCGTGATTTTGCCTTTTAGTGTTAAAATTCTTTTAGACCAGTTTATAAGAAGTTTTTTTTATATCATGTCTTGGTAGTTTAATGTGATCTACCGATCTATTTAAATGTACTGAAAAATATATTCCTAATACCGTAAATTCATTAACCCAAGAAAGATTGTTGTACTCGCAGAGTGTTTGATTACTATTTTTCATTTATCCAATCCATACTGCTTTTGTTTTATCAACATTCATATTAACGCCAAAAATGTGTGCATAAAATTTTAAAACATTTAGGGCGTTTTGTAGTGAGTTTTCAGTCCCATCGAGGATAGAAGTATCATCAGCATATTCAAAGATTAAAAATTCTTTTTCTCTTATTTGTTTTCCTTTTATATCCGGATTACCTCGAAGCAGAACAGCAATAATCTCCGCGCATTATATAAAAATATATGGTGATAAAAGGTCTCCCATTCTACATTCCCTTTACAATTACACAGGATTCTATGTTAGAGTAAAATATTTTAACCCATTGTTTGAAGGACGGACCAAAATTGAAGAAATCAAGGACTTCAAATAGAAAGTCCCAGTTAACAGAATCAAAGGCTTTTTCAAAAACGATTAAGAGTAGCATTCCTGGTATTTGCTAATTGATATGTTATGTTTAAAAGTGAAATAGGTCGCCAGTTCTTTAAGAATTTTTTGTCTTTATTTCCTTTTGGAATGCATGTAATGACTCCTTGTCGTTGTGAAATAGACAACTCGCCTTTTTATGCTTCATTTACAGACCGTAAAACAAATTGACCTATATCTATCCAACAGAAATTCAAAAATTCGGCAGTAAGGCCATCAAAACCTGGACTCCTATTGTTAGACATATTTTTAAGACATATTAACATTTCATCATTTGTAATAGGTCCTTCAAGTAGAAGTTCAGAGTGTTCATCAAGTTTAGGTATATTTAGATGAGAGTGCAAATCAGTCAAGTTTACCGGAGTAGAATTCGATAAGAATATCACTTTTAATAAAATGCCTTTGTTTCAGATCATATATCTTGTTGTGTAATAATAACAGTTCCATTGTTTGTATTTAAGCTGACCGCAATGGTAAAAAGTTTAATAAAAAGTTTTTATTTTCTAAATTACAAAAATTTATAGTCCCCTCAGTAATCCATTTAACTTTTGATCTTATCTCTTTCTGTTCCATTTTCTTTTTGTCATATATCATATAGTTCTTTTCTTTTAGATTCAATAGTAATGTTATCTTGTAGTTGTTCTTTCTCTAATTTTTTATTTCTTCATAAAGTCAGTTCCCTCGAATCTTCCCTTTTTTAAAAAAAGATGAATAATATATAGTTTTCCCTCGTATTTCAAAAAGAAATAATTCTAAAAATAGCTGATCATTTATAATTAAATGCAAGTCTTTATTAAGTATATCATTTATATTGTTATGTGTTGTATTGTTATCAATATTAGTATTGATATATTGCAACTTAACTTTCTCTATTTATATATATTATATCTTTTAAGAGAGAATTATTCGTTTTCCAATACGATTTTCCTTTGATAAATTTTCCAAATTCCAATTTTAGAAGAATTAATGAATGGTCTGTTCTGTAGCCAGGTTTTATTTCAACTTCATCTAAATATGTTATTAATGAATCTGAGATTAATAAAAAATCTAATCTTTACTTTTTATATGTATTCTTTTTGAACCATGTATATTCCCTATTCTCTAAGATTTGGTCACGCCAGCAGTCTACTAAATCGCATACCTGTATTAAGTCAAATACTACAATTCGTGCATTAGGGTTATTTATGTTAACATATTCAAAACAATCAAGGTTAGGCTTTAAACCCAAATTAATATCACCACCTATAATGAATGGGTCATCTTTTGATAAAATAATGTTCTTAATATGTGTATAAAAGAGAGTCTCATTTTTATTATGCTTCTAGTAAATTTCTACCGAGTCATTGTCACTGAATGACACTTTAAGGTATAGATGTAGAATGAGATCTTGAAGAGTATGCTAAGGAAACCACACTGCTTGCCGATTAAATCACCCGTTAAATCCAGTTTCGACTCTTGAACAGTCAGTGAATCCAGATCCTAAGAAAAGTGTTAGAACCATTGGACTACCCAAACGACCAGTAACTTAAGAAAGATGGTTTCTGACCAGGCATGAACGAGCTTCTAAATCTTCAGCCACAAAATGTTGGAAAGTGACACGTTTAGTCACAAAAATGATCTGGAAAAATGATAAGGAATATATTCGAAAGTTGATATCAGGACTGATGACAAACCCATTTCTTCTCAGACGGCCAAACAGACGGAGATGATACATATAAGTCAATAAAGCAACTGGAGTCGTTGTGCCGTCAGATATGTTTAAACATCTTGTGACCAGTGATATAATTGGAAGATACAACATGGAAAAGTTTATTGATGAAAGACTGCACACAAATACAATGTTTTTAGGAGCCACTGCCACGTGTGAAATTAAAGACAGTTTTCATTCTATCAGAACAGTAAGTAGTCTGTCAAATCTAAAGATGAACAGATTACAACCATAAGTGTCGATAGAGAACCGGTTGGTAGTTTGATAATTGCATCCACGTTCAGAGAAGTATTTCTTAAGACGTTTCCATTCTCTCTTTCACACACAGTGAAACTTTGAGAAAGCCAGTTTTAAGTTTATTACTTACAGAGCTATGGACAAAAGCAATGTGTATGTAAGATTTTCAACATCTGATGTACAGCTTAGTAATACGTACATTATAGATGAAATGGCAATCATTTAAATAGTTAAAGGCGGAGGTGCAGTCACATTTGGAGACTTTGGAATCTCAGCGACAGGTGGTGTAAAGTGGACCTGAAAACTGCCTGCTGGGAAAGCAGTTTTCTCCAGGTGGTGGGTTCAAGAGTGTTTTGGATACATCGACTATCCTATCAACAAAAGGTAGAATACCTCAAGTCTGATACTGATGAAGCAGATGTACATATGATGCTGAAGTTGAGCCCCATTCCTACTCATGATGTCGTAGAAGGCTTTGGCTAATCCATCTGCTCTGTATCACTGGATTCATTAGTTCTTTAGTTGAAATTGGCAAGAGAATGGCTCTTAATCTATGAAAGTCATCTGATGTCCACCGAGAAGAACTGTCGCAGTTAGGTTAATCTGAACATTGTCTGAAGGGTGCTTCAGTTCATGCAAGAAGTGCGTCTATACCTTGTTATTGCCCAATAACCTTGAATGTGCTGCTGATGACGCCAGATACCGATTGCTCTGTCAAAAGAGACTGCGGAACAAAATATGTCACCATTGTCAAAAAGCTTAAAGCATCACTTAGTTAACTTCAAATCCCTGTTTTAGAATCATTATTTACTAGCAATACAAAACTGCTATCTCTCGTCGGAAGAGGTTGGTATCTAAAGCTGGTAATTTGAAAATTTTTCTGGTGCTCAAGGAACCTGCACTTAGTGTAGTGAATCAGAGACTGGGTCAGATGATGCTTACATGCTTCTGCTAGTTTATCATATTGTAATGTATCAATAAACACCTTTATATTGTATTTACATATACTTTCTAATTATCTACTTTTATTACATTGGGTATTATTTCTGATAAAAAAACATAAGCATAGTCTGAAAATAGGAGACTCTGTCATATCAAATCTGATTTGTTCATAAGGGGTAAAGAATATACGACAACCCTCATGTCCTGTGCATATGCCTAAATATTGTATTTTATGTAACAGTAATTAAGAAAGAGTACAAATAAGAACGACACTGAGTCTAGTGAGATAATACATTGATGCATCCATATCGATCGGCTAAAAATTCTAATGGTCCGAATTTGCCACTACGCATTCCATGAAATATATAATTCTAGATTTGCCATTTATAGAGCTACATACATTTTTATTTTTTATCAATATGAAAAAGTACAAATTTGCCAACGCATGATTTAACAGATTGTTTTAGATAAAGACATTAATGGATCAATATCGACTAAAAACTCCAATTTTGTAATAAGTAAACAAAAAATGGTCCGAAAATGAAAATTTGCCCCCACCCATTCCATGAAATCTAAAATTTTAGCTCCGCCACTTATAGAGCTACTATGTACAAGAACATTTTATTTGTTATCAATCTGAAAAAATCAGCAGTATAAGTGTAATTTTAGGATCTATTCCATTCTTCCCCAAATCACCAGTTTCGATATATATTTCGATCTGTTTAGTCCCAAAACTTAAAAGTTATACCACAATTCTTTAGTACTGAAGGTATTGCAACATCCCTTGGGCATCACTAACATATTATGAAGTCAAACCTTTTCTGTACAGAGGGTGCTATGTGCACCTATTTCTAGGCTTCATATAAAAATGCGCTCTTCGATTATATTTAACTAATTGAGTTTTTTTATACAGTTTTATATCTTGGTTAGCACTTTACAAATAAAGTTTTATTTTCATTTTAGAACATAAGTATCCATCTCACTATGCTGTACGACATATCGCAACTGTTTCAGACCCGAAGACTTTAGGTTACCTAATTCTTCATGTAATGCATGTACACTACATAAATTGTACTATTCGTCTGTCGGCACTCGATGGCATAAAATGACGCTAAACATTCAACCTTGTTCTAATAATATTTCATTTAGATATTAAGAGTCGAAGATTATGAGAATATATTATACGTAGGCTATCCAAGTAGGACAGAAAACAATCTCAGTCAAAGGGACTCTCGATGATGGCCGTCATCACAAAAATATCCTATCTTTTTAATACGTCACTGACCCCGACTATACGATTTTAGACAAATTCAGTATAAAAGTTGACATTTTCAACATCTTTTCGTTAAAAAGAATACAAAATTCACGTTTGCATATAGTAAGTAGCCAGTCTACGTATCTTGACCGTCACTTTCTACGAACCGGAAGTAGAGTGAACTAGTCCGTGGAGTTTGCGCTCTTCCGTCGTCATCCGGAATGATTCTGCTCTCGTAAAGATTTTCCATATAAAAAAGGCACCAGCCATTTTCGGTTTGATATACGATTCCGGACAACTCGAGGTGTGCAAACTGAACATATTTTTATACGCACATAGCTTGCTTTGCCTGACTTGAGCTAGAGATGGCTTATATTTTTTATTCGTTTTATCAATATACTGCTCAACACATGATGTCCGTTAAATATATACTGGTCATACCTATTACCGCGAGTCTAGCACTTTTTCAACCATGTAAATAATGGCTTCAATTTAATAAACAGTAATAAAGTTACTTAAGTGTGCTGAGTAATAAACAGTTGCCGGTACAAAATGTAAACAAATGCCATCGCTAACGGAATTTGGGGCTTTGCCCCTGTCTTGGATATTGTTAAGCCGACGAAGCCGACAGATGCTGTTTAATATTCTTCGCGAGTCAGACGACTTCCCATTTGGAGTCAACATTGACCTCAAAAGACGAATGAAAACCCGACAGGGGGAAGCAACCTCTGTCAAATTGCATATGACATTCATGCATTAATCTCCGTTATCGTAGGCGAGGACTTTTGTATGATAAAAGACCTTATCAGCACGCCGAAGAAGAACAACAGGAGATTTTCCGTCGTGGCAACACCGCCGACACCAGTTACGATAAATAAGTGTCATTGCAAGGTGGAAATCAACCAATTAAAAGAAACAGTGTCGTCACTTCAAGCAGACGTGCTACTGATCAAACAGAGACATACCGCGTCAGAAAACATACAGTGTGACGATATGAAGTCGGTAACAAACTCTATTGTGGAGCTAAAGTCTGATGTAACCATAAAACAAGATACTTTGCAGAAATGTATGGACCAATTTAGAACGTGTTTTGCTTCATGTCAAACAACTATGCTGAATAATGTACAGTCATGTAACATAAGTATACATAAAAATGCATGCTATGTAGAACAAGTGCAGGACAATTTACTGAGTGTATCTTTCGCATTAGCTCACTTAAAAGCATGTGTAGAAGAAATTAATACGAAGCTAGGATTACACCATACGGACAGAGAAATTGATACCACGACTTTACCCCCCAAATCTCCCGTTAATACTCAGACTGATATCGCTGCCTCCGACGTAGGTACACTTATTGATATGCTACAGACGACAAGCACCTGATAGTCATGTTTACACAGCCAAGCCCATTAATCCAAAAGTTATAACAGACGACATGGAAACCGACTCCTCCTTCGGGGGTCTACCCATGCCACCCACCCATTATAACGACACGAAAGCTCAACACCACAAATACTCTGAAAAAGAAATCGGTCTCCTCTACTAACTAAAATATGACACGGACAGGGCCGTATCTCCGAGAAGTTCAAATCCCAAGAACATTTTAACGCTACAAGCCCACCAAGACACTGGGTTCGGGACTAAACAAAGTAGTCCCAGCGTAGCAGTAACATCTCCAGACGGAACATACGTGTCACATGTGTCGACAAATAAACCCTCCGGTGTTGATGATGATGATGATGATTTTACACAGTATGTGTGACGTCGCACAAAGCGCTTTTATGTAGGTGGTTTCCGACGAACGATTACTGAAGCCAACATAGCAAATTTTGTTCGGGGCAAGGGACCGACTGTGACAAAAATGTCTATATTTCGAAATAAGAAATACAGGACCACAGTTGTTCGCCTTAATGTTGAAAACGACAACAACGCTGACCTATTAACAGTGACCCATATTTCTGGCCCAGGGGGATAACATATAGACCGTGGTTATCTTACAACTATTACAAAAACCGCAGTGTTGATGATACTTCCAATCACAAATCGCAAACGCTCACAAATGAAAATCACGAATACCCGAATGACTCGTGGAATCATGTTAACAGGCGTGATCGATACAATCATGCTAATTACCATGATTATAATCCGTATTGTTCATTAGACGTTGCCGTCGAATAGAAATCTCGTTAACAATGAAAGTGTTCTCAGAAACAAGTAAACTTAATATTGCTACATGGAATACAATAGGCATAATGTCTAGTGCTATAGCTATCTGGCTGACTTTCTTAATAAATATAAAATAGATGTTTGTGGAATATCAGAACACTGGCTCTTTAGAAAAGATCTCCGCTTTTTTGGATAGTATAAACACTGACTAGTAGTTATGCTTTATCTGACTCTGATCTAGACATCGTATCGGGTAGAAAAGTCGGTAAAGGTGGTCTCTCGCTTTATTATGGCATAGAGGTTTGAACCCTATTGTGACCCCTTTAAACCTTAAATGTGATACTTTTATTGGCATTCAAATCATGACAGCTCCCGGTCGTTACACATATATATGTCAAGTATACTTGCCATGTAAAAACCACCCTATGCGGTTGTATAATCAATACCTTGAAGAATTAGAAAATATCATTTGTACATATCAAGATACGGATTCTCTGTTTGTTATAGGCGATTACAATACTGAACTTAAATCAACAAACTTTAATTTAGATTCAAGAGGTAAATTACTATCACAGCTTACAAATAAATTTGCTCTTAAATCAGTTAAAACACTTGCCTTATGCAGAGGATCGAAGTTCAGTAATGTTCCCTATAACAGTGACAGAGAAACACTTATAGATCATATTTTTGTGCAGGAGCTACTATTACCAAATATTACTGACTGTCAACCATTTGATGACAATGCATTGAACAATTCTTAGAAAATAGTGATGTGTTAAAATGCGCAAAAAAACTGGATATATGTGATACTAGAGAAATTGACGATTTGTACTCGGCTATTGTGCTAATAGTTAACCTAGCAACAGACCATACATTAAACCATATTGGAATAACGAGCTACATAATGAAATGAAAGCAAAACGCTAATATGGTTAAACGAAAATAAGCCAAATGACACCAATTCACTTTCATATAAAAAATCAAAATGTTCTTTTCGACGTTTCCTACAGAGAAGCAGTGTTAATGTTTTTAGAGAGTCAAGATGCAGAAATTGATTCTGCAGCAGAATGTGACAACAATGAATTCTGGAAGCTTATAAATAATCGTTGAAACAAAAAGTCATATGCCTCGGGTTTCGAAATGAATTTTAACGGTACTATCCTAAAAGAGCCGAAGCTAATTAACACGGGTTGGAAAAACTATTTTAATGAGCTTTACTCACCTAGTCAAGACGCATCATTCAATCCAACTTACAAATCGGAAGTGGAATGCGAACTTACTAAGCTAAAAGAAAATTTATCTCATAAATATGGTAGACAACATTTTACGAAAATATCATACATGGCGGTGTTTTACTGCAGCAGATGATAATTAAACTGTTTAACTGTATGCTTGCTTTTTCACATACGCCAGCAGAAATGAAAAAGGCATAATTATAACACTATTTAAAGGCGGAAACAAAAAGAAAAATGACCCAAATAGCTGTAGAGCCATCTCATTGTGTTCATGCATACTAAAACTTTATGAAAAAATCCTAATTCAGCTGATTGAAAAGGATGGAAAATTGAGCGTTAATCCCTCGCAAGGAGGTTTTCAGAAAAATGTCAACTGTCTCATGACATCATATATGTTACGTGAATGCATAAACTATTCAGATGAAAACAATTCACAAATCTACACCTGTTTCTTAGACGCAAAACAAGCGTTCGATAGGGCATTGATTTCCCTGTTGCTACTTAAATTATTTAAAACTGGCATTGATATTTCACTATTCAAGTCGATAGCATCATTTTTCGTAGAATGCTCTAGTTGTGTAAAATCACAAGGCCATACATCGGACTGGTTCCCCATATTACAAGAAATCCGCCAGGGCCAGTGTCTTAGTCCCTACCTCTATCTCGTATTCATTAATCAATTGATGTACGAAATTGAAAAAAGTGAATATTGTTTTAAGATATATGATATATATTGTGGATGTCCAACTTCAGCAGATGACATGGTAGTTATTTCAAACGTCAAACGCGGACTAGACAGCCTCCTCAACTTGTGTTATAAGAATTCACAAAACGAACGATATATATACAATGCGAGTAAATGCAAAGTCGTTGTTTTTAATGAAAAGGTGCCCACACAACGCAAATGGAAACTAGGCAATGATGAAGTTGCAGAAACGGATAGCTTATCTACAACTAGGGGTACCATGCCACAAATCCCTAGTCATTAAATGAAAACATAAAAGAAAGTTGTACTAAATAAAGAAAAACATTCTTCAGTATTGCTGACTGTGGAATCTATAGAAATGGAGTACACGCCCTAACATCAAAGCGTATATATGAATCGGTTGTTCTTCCCAAAGCACTATATGGGAGTGAACTGTGGAATGATCTCACAGACAATCAGTTATGTCACCTAGAACGGGCTCATCGACAGTGCGTTAAGCGTATTCAAAATATACCGACAGGATCAAGAACAGATATTGCCTTAAGCTGTCTGGGTATTTACCCTATTAAACATATTATTGACAAGATGAAAATTACTGTTATTTGGGCAATTGTTTCGGCTTAACTCAAAATTCAAAATTAAACAAGTATTTTCCCGTAGACTTACATCATATTTTTCCATACCCCTAAAAATGAAAGGATTCATGCCTGATATATATAGATTATTAGGTCGGTACGGCTTAACCAAGTATCTAACAGACTATTCAAAAACCGGAGAATTCCCTTCTCAAAATATATGGAAAAAATGGATAAAAATCGCAACCCATAAAACGGTAGAGTTTGATTGGAGAAACAGACTCTTATGCGACGCTACCATAAGCCAATTTTTGCTTGTTCATTCAAAATACGAACCATGTACTCTGTGGAAATTTAGTCAAGAATTTAAAATATGCAAAATACAATGCTCTTTAGCATTCATACTGTTCTCTACATTCTTTTCTAAAAAATATGAAGAAATATGTAAAACTTGTAACCTAGCAACTGAAAATATTGCACTTCATATAATTTTGTTTTGCAATCATAAAGACTATATACGGTCTAAGTTATGGGTTAACCTGTCACGATTGTTGGGCCCGGAAAATTATGCAAAACTGTGTGCTTATACACCGGAATTACAACTACTCGAAATGTTCAGTGGTTTTATGTTAAACATAGAAGATAAAACTAGGGTGAAATGCTTCAAAACTTTCTTGAAGACGGTCCACAATATTATGACGTAATAAATTTCCTTGGATACAAGAGGATATAGAATGAAAATGAAATCATGTAAACATAAACTGTTGCAAGCGTGCTGTTATTAACATATTCATTATTTGATATATATCTATATAATTATTGCATATGTCTTTTTACATGTATGTGTATGTATTTGTGTGTATATACATATATGTCTGTCTGTCTGTCTGTCTGTCTGTCTGTCTGTCTGTCTGTCTGTCTGTCTGTCTGTCTGTCTGTCTGTCTGTCTGTCTGTCTGTCTGTCTGTCTGTCTGTCTGTCTGTCTGTCTGTCTGTCTGTCTGTCTGTCTGTCTGTCTGTCTGTCTGTCTGTCTGTCTGTCTGTCTGTCTGTCTGTCTGTCTGTCTGTCTGTCTGTCTGTCTGTCTGTCTGTCTGTCTGTCTGTCTGTCTGTCTGTCTGTCTGTCTGTCTGTCTGTCTGTCTGTCTGTCTGTCTGTCCGTGCGATCATGTGCGCGTGCGAACGAGACACTTGTGAATTCATCTTAGTTGTCTTGATGTTTCGTTTCGATTAAGGCTGTCTAATATGATGTGCTCAGTATGTTTTATCAATGTGAATTTTAATAAACAATAAGACATGTAAATATTTTTCTCTAACAATATATAACTATGACTATTATCCTTATCATATATGTAAGTTAAATATGTTTGTGTTGTTGTTGTCATTAATGTAAATAGCTATCGTACAATCATTACTTACCTGCTTCATTTTTCATATGGTCCTTAACTAGTTCTTATATATGAAATCTACATGTTGAAATGTAAATACTGATTGTTAGACAATATTGATATTGTAACTACATGTATTTATAAATCTTTTCAAATAATTACCATTATATCATGTTTGCATATCTCTTCATATATGGAGGAAATAAAGATTATATATATACTATTAATTTCTCTGGTGCTAAAGGGTAATCAGAATGTAAAACGTGTATTTCTTTTGGATAAATGAGATTATGCTCAATAAAAAAGTGATTAATTTCAGTTTTGTCCAATTCCTTTGTACTAACCCCTTTAAAATTACCGTTAGGTAAAGGCTTACTCATTCCCCAACCATAAATGCTGTTAGCGTCTAAGTATGTAATGTATTTCTTTCCTTGCTAGGATTGTAATCATCTAAGTATTCTCCTTAGAATATCTGTTGGCGATGTAACTAATACCACCTCGTAATTCTTTTTCAACCATTAGATGCATGTCAATATCTGTGATAAGATCCAAATTAATTTTTGTCATCTTTAACATTGCATCCTAAACCGGGACTTGATAAGTAATGACAAGGATCAAGTTTGTAATATTCTAAACATGTCCCGCGAAAGTTTTCAGATACATCAGATAGCAAAAGGACGTCAGTCTTTAAATAGGGATCATGATAATCTTCCATTGTTTTACAACCAAATGACTTCCACACACCCCACGCATGTTCGTAATCATCATCTGACACATCCTCATTAGTTAACTTGGAATAAAATAAGTTCTTTGATGGTAAATATTTATCACTAAACTTATCCCAACCATCCATGTAATCATACGGATAAACCCCCTTTCTTTTTACCAATCCCAACTTATCTTTAAAATGATTTTTTTAGTAAAACAAAATGCCTCTTCTGGTAAGTTATTAACTAAATTAGCTATGGATTGGTTAAGAAATTGTAAATTATCCACAAAGACTAAGTTGTCTATCATGAAAGCCATGTATTTTTCCATATTATTAAGAATTACATTAATTTCTTTTTCAAACTTACCAATTTCCTGCATTATGAAATGACCATCATATCCTTTTAGATTATGGAACACGACAGGGATTTTTTTACCTTATCTAAGGAATCTATTACACTTGTTGTGTGCACTGTCACGATATTTTCCCGTAACATGACAATGATCTCTCACAGGATAGTTCCATTTTAAATTATCTTCTGTATATTACTCTACACAAATATGACAAAGACTTCCTTTTATTAAACTGTTTTTCCTTCTGTTTCGTTATTGCCTTTTCTTTATAAAAATGGTTTTTCATCACTTCTTCACAATATTCCTGCTCAACAAACATCTTTTCAATAAAACGATAAACCGAATCCTTCCCTCGGTAATATCTAACTTATATCCAAAACCATAAGCAACATGATTTTGGTAATCCTCAGTTGAGTTACCAAACTTTTCATTTACTTCAAATCAGCATAAATGATAAAAGGGGTTACTAATTGTTAATAATAATTTCTAAAAAAAAATTTTTGTTTTTCTCATCAGGCATTTTGTGTTCCGTTAATTGACAGACCGGTTATTAAGTATTCTTACTGATGTAAAATGTTGGATACAATATTTGTAAAAGAAAATCTTTCCATTGTGCTTTGATTGTGTGTTCATTAACCGGTCAAAATCCTTTATCCAAACATAATGAGATAAACTTACTTCCATGAATGTGTGGCATCCGAACAGGCTCCTTTATTTCTTTTTCTATTCTTTCCATATTTTTTTTGATAATTTCATTATTTTTTTCTTATTTTAATAATAGCTTCTTTTCTTATTCTATCTAAATACTCAACCTGACCAGCAGTACAATTAATCTTTACAACTAATATATCCATATATGTTTATAGATTACTTTTTAATTACAAAGTGAATAACCCGATCAAAAATTATTTATAACCATCTTTGTTTTTCCTTTCGATATCATTGTTTATTACTAATAATTTATGTTTATACTTCTTGAGGAATTGTTCTTGTTTTTTCTCTAAATTTGTAAGGTATTCTCTCGAAATCTTACTCTCCGCCAGGTCTTGATCTTACCGTTATTCTTTCGAGACATTTATCAAATGACGTTTTCAAATAAATGTAACAATCTGGTTTTGTTTGACTTATAGTATAAATAACATTCACAACCCTTTATCAAGGGGAGAAGACGTGCGACGAGTCAAACATATCTTTAATAGATTCCAAACACATTTCAAGAGCACAAACACCTACAAAGTCCTCGGCTGTTTTCATCATCCTAAAAAGAGAATGTATACTTAATATTTGAAATGTAAAGGCATTTTTTTCTGGATTTTCATAAAATTCTTTGAGTGCATTTATCCCATCATAATAAACCAATTCTTCAATTGGTTCAGGAATAATTTTTATATTAGGTGCATATTCATTTAAATATCTCAAAAATGAACTTTTTCCAGTTCCAATATTACCTTCTAAGCAGATTATGACCATATACCTATCAGTCTTATATATTTTCTTGACCATAAATGATTACTTGTATATTCTCAACATTTTTTCCACTGATTGTGATAACGCTGTTCTCCTCAAAACATCCCGAATGAGAAACTCTTATTAATTTAAGTTTTGGGTTATTCTTTTCTTCATAAGATTGTACGATTGAAGATCATTTACCACCATCCTAAGTTCAGCTTTTCCCTTCTTTTTTTTAATTCCATCAACAATAAGTTTAAGAACACAATTTAAACGCGTGGTAATTTCCTCTCCAGTTACAACAAAACCATAAAAACCCGCCGGACCCCGAGTCCATCTAACCAAACCACTTCTTCACTTCCATAAGTAAGGTATAACTAGTTTCTACATAAAACCTACTTCTTCTGTTGATTTATTTATTATGTATTCCCATTTGTATATCCGTTTATTTTTTATTCTTCCATATACATTTCTAGAGGTTCTACAAAGTCATCACTTTTCAAGGATTTTGTTGAATACATCTGCAACTACTTGGAGGTCGTCTTTCTGTTTTACTGTTTGGCAATAAGATAAATACTGCTTAAACTTTCTATGATGCATTTTTTGTTTTGTCTTTTTCTCCTGCATTTTTAAAACATTAGCACTCACTAATGCAACAAAAACAGGAATTACCGGAACCACGGCTAAAGCAGCCGCTGAACCTAATATTCCCGTGCATACTTCAATTACTTTTTTTGTAATCTTTGATTAAATACGATTTTTTTGCTATGTACAGTTTTTCGTTTAGAATAGTGTCAAATTTATTATTTCCAAAAATAATATCAATGTCTTTCCATTTCGTGTTAATATATTGCGACTTGGTATTTTTAAATTCTCTTAAAGCAATGGAAAATTGTTAAGTAATCGCAGAGTCTATACAAATGTGTTTAATCGTCTCCGTAGCATTATTGCAAGAAGAACAGAGGTTCGTTTCAGTTATGTTCATTTTTTAACAGAGAATTAGTTAGAATAGAATTCTTTGGTAAATTTTAAATTGCATAAAATTTAGAAAATTTCATACTGAAACGAATATTAAGTTCTTCTTCCTATTTAGTTTTGAAGCAGGTATGAAAATGCATTATATATTGAGCGACATCCTTAACCCATTGTTTGAAGGACGGACCAAAATTAAAGAAATCAAGGACTTCAAATAGAAAGTCCCAGTTAACAGAATCAAAGGCTTTTTCAAAATCGATTAAGAGTAGCATTCCTTGTATTTGCTAATTTATATGTTATGTTTAAAAGTGAAATCGATCGTCAGTTCTTTAAGAATTTTTTGTCTTTATTTCCTTTTTTGCATGTAATGACTCCTTGTCGTGAACTCGCCTTTTTCAAACTGCTTCATTTATAGAGCGTAAAACAAATTGACCTATATCTACCCAAAAGAATTTCAAATATTCGACAGTATAGCCATCAAAACCTCAACTCTTATTGTTAGACATGTTTTTAAGACATATTAACATTTCATAATTTGCAATAGGTCCTTCAAGTAGAAATCTAGAGTGTTCATCAAGCTTAGGTATATTTAGATGAGAGAGCAAATCAGTCAAGTTTAGAATATAACTTTTGATAAAAAGCATTTGTTTCAGATAATATATCTTGTTGTGTAGTAATATCGGTTCCATTGTTTATATTTAAGCTGTCCATTGCTTTTGATAAAAAGTTTTTATTTTCTAAATTACAAACATATATAGTCACTTTTTCCCCTCTGTAATCCATTTAACTTTTAATCTTATCTTTTTCCCTTCCATTTTCTTTTGTGTTAAATTATATAGTTCTATTTTTTTTGATTCAATAGTAATGTTATCTTGTAGTTGTTCTTTCTCTAATTTTCTATTTCTTTATAAAGTCAGTTTCCTCGAATATTCACTTTTTTAAAAAAAGATGAATAATATATAGCTTTCCCTCGTATTTCAAAAAGAAGTACTTCTAAAAATAGCTGATCATTTATAATTAAATGCAAGTCTGTATATCATTTATATTGTTAGGTGTTGTATTGTTATGAATATTAGTATTGATATATTGCAACTTAACTTTCACTATTAGTATTAGTTTAATTTCATTTATATATATTATATCTTTTAAGAGAGAATTATTCATTTTCCAATACGATTTTCCTTTTATAAATTTCCAAATTCCAATTTAAGAAGAATTAATAAATGGTCTGTTCTGTAACCAGGTTTTAGTTTTATTTTATCTAAATCTGTTATTAATGAATGTGAGATGAAAAAAAAATCTAATCTTGACTTTTTATATGTATTCTTTTTGAACCATGTTTATTCCATATTCTCTAAGATTTGGTCACGCCAGCAGTCTACTAAATCACATTCCTGTATTAAGTCAATTACTACATTTCGTGCCTTAGGGTTATTTATGTTAACATATTCAAAACAATCAAGGTTAGGGTTTAAAACCAAATTAAAATCACCACCTATAATGAATGGGACATCTTTTGATAAAATAAAGTTCTTAAAATGTTTATAAAAGAGAGGCTCATTTTAATTAGGGTCATAGATATTAACAAGAAATATTTTTTATCACAAATGGTTGTTTTCTAAGATTAGTTATCGGTTGAGTATCGGTTTCTTTTGAATGTATTTTGAATTCAAAGTTATTATTAAAAGTATTAACTACTCCCCTAGATTGACTTGAAAAGTTACTAAAATAGCGTTCATATCCCAACTGAATTTTAATGAAAATTATTTCCTCATCAGTAAAATGAGTATCTTGTAGGAAATAGACACAATATTTTTTTCTTTTGTATCTTTTCGTTTGGCTTTATCTCCTGGACCCTATACATTCATCGATACAAAGGTTATTTTATTTGTCATATTAACATTATAAGTCGATTACGATTGTTGAGGAGATACATGCTGTTCTGTCCCGGCAATAATTTAAGAATCTGTCTATCCGAAAAATGCCCAGAAAAAATGACAGTATAAGAGAGAAAAATAAGTCCATACCTCGACCAGTGCTCAATGTCATATACTTGTACGTGAGTTCATTTTCTCAACTGTTCAACAACAACACATGTAAATAGTGAGTAACTTTGAAAAAGAAAGAGCTATCATACACTATTATTGTCACAATCATCTCAATCCGAAAAACATAAAGTTCTATTATCAATTGATACAAATATATTTCAAGCGGTTAGAAAAATATGAAGTGGACATGAACTATTACATATATATGTGCGCCACAGGGGCAATAACTCTGCACGGAATTAGTATTCACCTCTAAACATTTGATGTTGGTAGTATACAATGGTATAAGCTACTCGTATGAAAACTATCGAAGTATGTTAATAAGATTTGCAATATGGTACATACAGAATTTTCCTAAGTGCAACGACAAAAAGAAACAGGAAATGTCACTGGTAAGTGTCGCATGCCCCCCCCCCCCCCCCATTTGGTCATTTGAAAAATAACAATATATGTTATAATAGGTAGCGATGTATCCATGAATATCAAGAGTAATGGACTGATGTTTCAGACTAGACATACAATTTCATGTTGTTTTTTTTTACATTGAAGCATGCCCTTGACCTTTGTGTAACCTTGACCTTGATGTAATAGCCTGGGTATTTCAACAGTTAAATGCAGGTGAAACATCATCATGACATGCTGATCACTTATGTCAAGCTATTTTAAAATCCCTCAATGTAAGAAAAAGTTACAGATCAATTGTTGATCAATTGATAAATTGAGCTAAGTGTTTTTGAAATCCATCCATGTATGATAAAGTTAAAGGACGGACTTGAAATCTCAAACAGATTCAAAGTGTTGTCATACATACTTTGAGGTACACGAGTCTAGGTCTTACTTATGACACGTCGTCATGTCATCTTGGTAAATTGAGCCAAGTTAAAGACAAAGTCACAGACCAGAGACGCAATATCAAACAAATTGAAAGTGTGACCTTGACCTTTGAGGAAATGTTCTGGGTCTTACATGCGACACTTAATTATGTCATGTTGATCAATTGAGCCAAGTGTTTGTAAAATTTATCCATAGATGACAAAGTTACAGACCGGACAATAAATCTCAAAATGACAGAAAGTGTTGTCAAACAAAATTAAATTGTGACCTTGACCTTTGATGTGGGAGTTTTGTTATTAAGTGCAACATGTCGTCATGTTATGTTGATCAATTGCAGCAAGTATTTATAAAATCTATCTGTGCAATGCAAAGTTACTAGCCGGACATGAAATCTCAAACAGACTTGAAAGTGTTGTTAAACAAACTCAAATTGTAACCTTGACCTTAGAGGTACGCATGAGGGGTTTACACGTGACACGTTGTAATGTTATGCTGATGAATTGAGCCAAGTGTTTTTGAAATTACATACAGACGAAATCTCAGTCAGACTGAAAGTGTCATCAAACAAAGTTAAATTTTGACCTTGACCGTTGAAGTGGGATTCTGGGTGTAACGCGCGACACATCATCATGTTATGTTGATCATTTGTAGCTAGTAAATGTATTAACAAAATCCATCAATGCATGACAAAATTACAGACCAAACACGAAATCTCAAACAGTACTGAATGTGTTGTCAAACAAACTCACAGTGTGACCTTTGAGGTAAGGGTATGGATCTGACTCGCAACACGTCGTCATGTTATGTTGATCATTTGTAGCAAGTATTTATAAAATCTATGCATGACAAAGTTACAGGTCGAACACGAAATCTCACACAGACACAAAGTGTTGTCAAACAAACTCAAATTGTGACCTTGACCTTTGAGGTAAGGGTGTGGGTCTTACTCGCGACACGTCGCCATGTTATGTTGATCATTTGTAGCACGTTTCATCAAAATTCATCCATGCATGACAAGGTTACAGGCCGTACACGAATTCTCACACAGAATCCAAGTGTTGTCGAACAAACTTAAATTATGACCTTTACCCTTGCAGTACGGGTGTTGGTCTTACTCGCGACACGTCCTCATGTTATGTTGATCATTTTTAGCAAGTATCATTAAAATTTATCTATGCATGACAAAGTTACAGGCCGGACACGAAATCTCACACAGACTCAAAGTTTGTCAAACAAACTCAAATTGTGACCTTGACCTTTGCAGTACGCGTGTGGGTCTTAGTTGCGACATGTCGTCATGTTATATGGATCATTTGTAGGGAGTATCAATAAAATCCACCCATGCATGACAAAGTTACAGGCCGGACACGAAATACCGGACGGACGGGCGCTGCGATTACTATATGCCACCCAAAATGTGGGGCATAATAATAACGTCGATGTCACACAAATTGTCTTACCTATATCTCTCTTAGTGTTTATAAAGTAAGTAAAATATCTGGTCAAACTCCACCCTGTCCAACGTCTACGTTACATAAGCGGCGATTACGCCGCATCTTCGGCGCTAAAACTACACACGATAAACCGGTACTTCTTGTTATTTTTGTGCACGCAGTTAGGCAGTGAGGTAAGATAATCTCATTATTTCCATATTATTATTTCGTTTACAAATTAAAGATATAGTCGATACGAGTGGCATTGTATTTAAGTTTCAAGCAGGCATGTGTTTTTGAATGGGAACATGGCCGTTTCCAAACAATCGAGAAAAGTAGCGGTTTGAACCACTTTCAGATTGAAAAGGCGTCATTTACAAGTCTTTATGGGTTTTACATTTGTTTTATATGTCAATATACCAAATAATGTCAGTAAAAAAATACAAGTTTAGGCTATAAGGATTCTAAACGCCAAAGTTTGCTTAGTACGTAGCATAAGTAGGTGTCTTGTATATTGTGCGCTACAAAAGTCGGTATATTGTGGCATGTAGCGGTATTCAAATAACATGAAATAATACTACTTTTAGTCCAAGAGCAATCTTGGACAGAAAAGGTATGTCATATGGAAACGTTTGGTAGGTACATAAAGATCATTATTTGACCTTCAGTACTAAAGAATTGTGGTATCACTTTCAAGATATTTTGGGTTAAAAATATGAAAAAATAGAAAAAATCGCCATTTTCAGGAATAATTAAAAAAAATACATTTTTATAAATACTGGGTTTATAAAAACTCTGCAATACATTCATGTATATACTATACAAGTCAATGTCTACTGAGTCACTGAGAATTTGTGGGATTTTTGGGTTAAAAATAGGAAAATTCGAAAAAAATACGCCATTTTCTGGAATAATTAAATTGAGGTATTTTTATGTATGCTGGGTTTATTTAAGCTCTGTAATACATTAATATATATACATATATGCTATATAAGTCAGTTATTGCTGTGTGACACATTTGAGTTAAAAACACGAAAATCGAAAAAAATCACCATTTTCTGGAATAATTAATATTGGGATATTTTTATGTATGCTGGGTTTATTGAAGCTCTGTATTACAATGCTATCAATACATATATGCTTGACAAGTCAATTTCTACCGAATTATTATCATTGTGTGACACATTTGGGTTAAAAATAGGAATAAATTGTCATTTTCTAGAATAATTGAAATAAGATATTTGTATGTATGCTGGGTTTATTGAAGCATACGTTGCTATATATATATATGTATATGCTTCTAGTAAATTTCTACCGAGTCATTGTCACTGTATGACACTTTAAGGTATAGATGTAGATGTAGAATGAGATCTTGAAGAGTATGATAAAGAAACCACACTGTTTGCCGATTAAATCACCCGTTAAATCCAGTTTCGACAGACATTGCTCTTGAACAGTCAGTGAATCCAGATCCTAAGAATAGTATTAGAACCACTGGACTAACCAAACGACCAGGAACTTAAGAAAGATGTTTCTGACCAGCTACTAAAGAGCAACTAAATCTTCAGCCACAAAATGTTGGAAAGTGACACGTTAAGTCACAAAAATGATCTGGAAAAATGATTAGGAATATATTCGAAAGTTAATATCAGGACTGATGACAAACCAATTTCTTCTCAGACGGCCAAACAGACGGAGATGATACATATAAGTCAATAAAGCATCTGGAGTCGTTGTGCCGTCAGATATGTTTTAACATCTTGTGACCAGTGATATAATTGGTAGATACAATATGGAAAATGTTTTTAGCCACCGTGGCGAATTGAAGACAGTTTTCATTCTATCAGAACAGTAAGTTGTCTGTCAAATCTAAAGATGAACAGATAACAACCATAAGTGTCGATAAAGAACCGGTTGGTAGATTGATAATTGCATTCACGTTCAGAGAAGTATTTCTTAAGACGTTCTGACCTATGAACTATCAAATGTTCCATTCTCTCTTGCACACTCAGCTGGAACTTTGAGAAAGCCAGTTTTAAGTTTATTACTTACAGAGTTATGGACAAAAGCAATTGTGTATGTAAGATTTTCAACATCTGATGTACAGCTTAGTAATACGTACATTATAGATGAATTGGCAATCATTCAAATATTTAAAGGTGAAGGTGCCGTCACATTTGGAGACTTTGGATTCTCAGCGACAGGTGGTGTAAAGTGGACCTGAAAACTGCCTGCTGGGAAAGCAGTTTTCTCCAGGTGGTGGGTTCAAGAGTGTTTTGGATACATCGACTATCCTATCAACAAAATGTAGAATACCTCAAGTCTGATACTGATGAAGCAGTTGTACATATGATGCTGAAGTTGAGCCCCATTCCTTCTCATGATGTCGAAGAAGGCTTTGGCTAATCCATCTGCTCTGTCTTACCTACAGTTTAATGTATCACTGGATTCATTAGTTCTTTAGTTGAAATTGGCAAGAGAATGGCTCTTAATCTATGAAAGTCCTTTGATGTCCACCGAGAAGAACTGTCGCAGTTAGGTTAATCTGAACATTGTCTGAAGGGTGCTTCAGTCTGTACCTTGTATTTGCCCAATAACTTTGAATGTGCTGCTGATGACGCCAGATACCGATTGCTCTGTCAAAAGAGACTGCGAAAAAATATGTCACCTATTGTCAAAAAGCTTTAAAGCACCACTTAGTGAACTTCCAATTATTGTTTTGGAATCATTATTTACTAGCAATACAAAACTGCTATCTCTCGTCGGAAGAGGTTGGTATCTAATGCTGGTACTTTAAAATTTCTTCTGGTGCTCAAGGAACCTGCTCTTAGTGTATTGGTAGTTTGTACTGAGGCGTGTATATGTGGCACGTGAAAAATGATTAAGGGCATTACTCATGTAGGTGAATCAGAGTCTGGGTCAGATGATGCTTACATGCTTCTTCTAGTTTATCATATTGTAATGTATCAATAAACACCTTTATATTGTATTAATATATACTTTCTAATTATCTACTTTTATTACATTGGGTATTATTTCTGATAAAAAAACCTAAGCATAGTCTGAAAATAGGAGACTCTGTTATATCAAATCTGATCTGTTCATAACGGGTAAAGAATATACGACAATTTCATGCCCTATGCATATGTCTAAAAATTGTATTTTATGTAACAGTAATTGAGAAAGAGTAAAAATAAGAACAACACTGAGTCTAGTGAGATAATACATTGATGGATCCATATCGATCGGCTAAAAATTCGAATGGTCCGAATTTGCCCCAACCCATTCTGTGAAATATATAATTCTATATTCGCCACTTATAGAGCTTGTATATACATTTTTATTTGTTATCAATAAGAAAAAGTACAAATTTGCGTACGCATGATTTAACAGAATTGTTGTAAAATAAAGACATTAATGGATCCATATCAACTAAAAATTCTGATTTTGAAATAAGTAAACGAAAAATTGTCCGAAAATGAGAATTTGCCCCACCCATTCCATGAAATCTAAAATTTTGGATCCGCCACTTATAGAGCTATTATGAACAAGTACATTTTATTTGTTATCAATCTGTAATAGTGCAAATCGCAAAAAAAATCGGGAGTATAAGTGTAATTTTAGGCTTTATTCCATTTATTACTTAAAAGTTATACCACAATTCTTTAGTACTGAAGGTCTTGCAACATCCCTTGGGCATCTAACTAACAGATTATGAAGTCAAACCTTTTATGTACAGAGGGTGCTATGTGCACCTATTTCTAGGCTTCATATTAAAATGTCCTCTTCGACTATATCCAACCAATTGAGTTTTTTTATTCAGATTTTAAGTTACATCTTGGTTTAGCACTTTACCAATAAAGTTTTATTTTCGTTTAAGAACATAAGTATCCATCTCACTATTGGCTGTACGACATATCGCAACTTTTTCAGACCCGAAGACCTTAGGCTACTTATTCTTCATGTAATGCATGTACACTATAAATTGTTCTATTCGTCAGTCGGCACTCGATGGCTTAAAATGACGCTCAATATTAAACATTGTTCTAATAATATTTCCTTTTGCTGTTAAGAGTCGAAGATTATGAGAATATATCACACGTAGGCTATCCAAGTGGGACAGAAAACAATCTCAGTCAAAGGGACTCTCAATGATGGCCGTCATCACAAAAATATATCTTTTTAATGCGTGTTTAACGCCAAATATATGAGGAAATTGACATGATGACGTCATAATTCTGACGTAATGTCTATCTTTTTAAAGATGTTTTTGTTGGCGTAAGAATAAAAATAGGTAGGCTATGATTACGAGTCAGTGTGGATAAGGATCTAATTGGCACAAACGAGGTCACTGACCCCGACTATTTAAAAATATGTACGATATATTTTTTTAGACAAATTCAGTATAAAAGTTGATATTTCCAACATCTTTCCGGAAGTAGAGTGAACTAGTCCGTGGAGTTTGCACACTTCCGTCGTCATCCGGAATGATTCCGCTCTCGTAAAGAATTTCCATATAAGTAAAGCACCAGCCATTTCCGGTTTGATATACGATTCCGGACAAATGGAGGTGTTCAAGCTGAACACATTTTTATACGCACATCACTTGATTTGCCTGTTTACGCTTATTAGAGCTGGCTTATATTTTTATTCGTTTTATCAATATACTGTTCCATAGATGTTGTCCGTTAAATATATACTGGTCATAGCTATTACCGCGAGTCTAGCACTTTTCAACCATGTAAATAATGTTTTCAATTTAATAACAGTAATAAAGTGTGCTCGAGAAACAAACAGTTGTCGGTACAAAATGTAAACAAATGCCGACGCTAACGGAAGTTGGGGCTCTGCCCGTGTCTTAGATATTGTTATTATACGAGTATTCGCGGTATATCGCGGTATTAGGTATACAAGGGATATATGCACATGGTTTGATCTGTTTTGTTTGAAAAGACAAATATCCACAGAAGAACAATCTTTTGATATACGATATCGTATGTCTTTCAGGTCCTTGTCGAATAATGATGGTATTTTTGCACTTATGTTTATCTCTAAAATGAACCGGGTCCTCTGTGACTATGGGTGAGTGATCTAAGGCGCCATGTCAAGACCACTTACCTGTCACCGCTGAGGTCGTAGGTTCGAATACTTCTCGGATACTTGCTACAGGATGATGGTTCTACTCCGGTTCATAACACGGTCTTCCTTAACTAATAAAACTGGCTAGCCATATATAACGTGACATGTGTTGCAAATGGCGTAAAACAACTTTCCGAAAAATCTTTTTATGACTGTGTAAAAATATAAATAAATAAGTCCATAAAAAGTATCTACAAGGTGGATGCCCTATGTAAGTAACCATTTCAAAGAAAAGGAGACGGTCCACGAAATCAAATGAAAAAAAAAACATATAGGGAGCTGATCTTCAAATCACCATTAAACTTGTTAGAATTTTATTTTAAATATGTATATCTCTATAAACACGTTAGTCGTGTTGACAAAAAAAAAACAAACAACTGTACGACTTAATTGAACAGTTGAGCTTATAGATTTAGTATTCCGTGGTATGTAGCAGGCCTACATGTGTGATACATGTTTACATTATTTCCCTTTTTCCAGCCAGTCATCAACAATGGAGAGTATAATTACGTGTATGATTTGTTCAAAAACGTTTGCAAGCAGGAAGACTGTGTTTGTAACCCATACATACGAGGTGTGTAAAAATTATGTGGACTTTAATTTCTTAAAACTATGAAGTTGCATGCAGTGACACTTGGCATATTGTTATACGGACCAGGATATATACGCAAGGACTTGTATATACATCCTATAGTATGATAAAATATTGATCTGATGCCTCAACATGAGTAAAATATTTCGAGTCGGCATGAGTTTAACTACTCTCGTTATTTGCTGATGAAGTCTTAAAGTACATAAAAATTATCGCATTTATTTCTGCAAGGACTTGTATAAAAGGATAGGCAACTTGCATCTCCTTACTAAAAGTTGATGAAATATCACACGAAGAATTATCATTTGCAAATTAAACATTCATATTTCACAGGCAACTGATTTCTTGTACATCAACAGTAAGTTGTATGTTATCTTAGCTGTTTAAACATGTTTCGATCACGCAAAATGATCTTGAATTAAATATATTGAGGTTTGAAGGAAAATGTATTGCAATTTAACACACATTTCTGGGAATGGTTTTGTTTAAATGAGAATTTAATTATGCAATGGAAGAATTTTGATTTCTGTTCCTGGGATGAATGGAAGTTAAGATAATCGAAAACTAGATATTGCGAGATTTTGCGTGAATACGCGAGCGTTCACAAAATCTCAATCTGTTGACTTTCCTTCTCTATATAATTCCTTGATTTCTAGTACAATTGTGGTCCGTCAGGAAAACGTCACCCTCTTGTATATCTCTCAGACTGTATTTATCTACTTATGTTTATCAAGGACTTTGAAGATTGAAGAATGTTATGAACGCTCGCGTATTCACGCAAGTTCTCGCGAAATCTCGTTTTCAATCTTACTTTCATCTTAGAAAAACAAACCAAAATTCATTCTTTGTACAATTGTTGAAGTATCACAAAATACTTAAATTAAAAAATCAAGGAAAGTAGTTCTACCTGACATTTTGCCTTTAATGGCAATATTCTAAAGTCAAGATCGATATAAGTCCTTGTGTTTATAAAGGCAATGCGGTATTTCTCCCGAGTTCAAAAATGGTTCTTTGATACACCTTTCATAATTAAAAATTTGGACATTAATATTTCTTTTGCACCAGAACTAGTCTACAAAGCCAGTGATCCCCAAGTGGAATCACCGAATATAGATAAAGGGTAGTAACTGAAGTAATAATGGGTCTAAAAACAGTAAGAGTTGTTTATCTTTTGATACATAGTCCTTCCGAGTTTGTTTCTTCAAAGATGGGTTTCACCCTCAGTGTGCAGGTACTTCAGAGAGGGTTTTCACCCTCAGTGTACAGGTACTTCAGAGAGGGTTTTCACCCTCAGTGTACAGGTCATTCAGTTCTTCCGCCATTAAAGTCCGAGTCCCTACTGAGTCCCTGAGTGGTGTAGATGGAGTCCCAGTATGTAGCTTGATTCCCGCCGTAGGGTTTGAAATTTGAACTTCTTTATCATAGGTTAAGGTCATTCAGGGGATTTACCTTTGATCATAAAACTGATATTTAAGTTTAAGCTCTGGTAGGAAATTGCTGAAATACTAACCAAAGAAAAGTGACGCCGAGGGTCATGCTATCCGATTTATTCGGCCTTAGCCAATTGTATGTTTGTGGGATCTAAGACCAAAAGTATGGAGAGTGTAAAAATTTCCAAAAAACTTGGCTATTTCGGATTCCTTAACCCAGAACAATTTGTATTGCATTTTGGTTTGTGGTTACAGGAACCTAAATTGTTGGTAGGACTGGTTAGGTAATATTTCTAATTAGAATACATCACATGTGCTTACATTGAAGTCATATTTAAGTATCTAAAGAAAAGAAAACAACACCCCACCCTTATAATAATATCAACATAGAAAAAATTGGCAGTAGCGTTAGTTATCTAATATTCTGAAACAGGTTTTAGAGATATGAAAGTTTGGGTTCAGGCACTGAATTTTTTTTATTGATCGTTCAACGCTTATTTTCAAATTTAGAAAGCATTTTGTATTACAATATATTGTTGTTGTCATCGTGTATACTATTGGAGATACTTTAACTGTTTGTTACGGACGCAATTTGGTCACCCTTAGTGTAACAAAAACCCTTTTTGTAACTAAAGGGGTCATAACCGCAACCCCTTAGTGTAACAAAATCAATTCTCTATAATATCGCTATATATTATGGAAAATTACACATTTATTTTGTTTAATATTGTCACGTGTTGTTTATGCCACCGGCTTGAAATGGAGGTGTGTGTGTATGTGTGTGTGAGAGGTTATAGTACAACATATGTTCGTCTGTCTGTCCGTCGTACCGTCCGTATTCGGTTAAAATTGCGAACATTGCTACTTTTGGTAATATTCACAAAAAAATGTACTTATCGTCGGAAGAAATTGTTCTTCTCAAAATCATATCCACATTTAATTATTTTGTTACATATCAGAGTTGTGGTTATAAATAACCTTTAGTGAAACAAAAACCTATTGTGTTAAGTTAAGGGTTATGGTGGTAACCATTAGTGTTATTTTTGTTACGATTGTAAATAACTTTAAGTGTAACAAAACGATACTATGTTACACTAAGAGTTACGGCTATAACAAAATCAAAGGTGTTGGGCGTTTTTTTAACCTCTGGTAAATGTTATCTATTGAAACATGAAGTGAATTTTTTTTACAGAATACCCACAATATTATATTAGCTATTTAGTGAACAAGAGTTTGAGATGATAAGTGTCAATTTACTTTCCAACATTGTCAATTAAATATAAGATCACAGTAAATTTATTAATATATTAGGACGTCAGTATGCCTTGAGATAATGCCTTTGTGATCAAATGAAGCATCGTTTTAGGACTACACTAGAGTACTGACAGGACAGTAATTATAGCTTGACCGTATATACTATATAATATACTAATATTATATTTTTCTTAACAACACCTTTGGTTATATACCCTTATATTTTTATCTTTACCACTCATTTTATACGATACATCTTACTTCTCAAACCGATAAATTCAGTAATCGGAATACCCACTGCCTCATCCTTCATTTTACCAATAACTTTTTTATTATCATCGAAGAAGAATGGACTATTTTAGAGAAATCACTATTATCAAACAAGTTTTTATCCTCATTCAAATCCTCATAAACATCTTTTGTTTTAATTTCATAACATAAGGAGTCAGTATCTGAGAATAATAATTTTACTTTATTTCTATCATACTTTTTAAGAAGAAAAATGTAATGAAAATCATACATTAAATATTTACTTAATTCTTATTTTATTTATTCCATATCGTTAAACATTTGTGCAGAAATAGAAGTTGCTTTGGCCGCATGTTTTTCTAATACCCTTTCATCATGGGTTCATTTTAAATTGATTCTTTTTCTATGTTTTCCATTTTTTATCACTAAACTTATCCTTACTATCCATGTTTTCCTCCTTTTTCGTTATTACCATTTCTTTATTTAAATGTTTTTTCATCACTTCTTCACAATACTCCTGCTCACCAACATCTTTTCAATAAAACGATAAACCGAATCCTTCCCTCGGTAAATTTCTACTGGTTTACTAAATGTATTATCATATGTGCATACTAACTTATATCCAAAACCACAAGCAACATGATTTTGGTAATCCTCAGTTGAGTTACCAAACTTTTCATTGACTGGTTTTACTATTGCTTGAAAATCAGCCTAAATGATAAAAGGGGTTGCTAATTGTTTATGATAATTTCTAAAATATAACTTATTGTTTTTCTCACCAGGCATTTTGTGTTCCGTCAATAGACAGACATACATCCGTGTGGTTATTAAGCATTCTTTCTGATGTAAAATGTTGGATACAATATTTGCAAAAGAACAACTTTCCATTGTGTTTTGATTGTGTGTTTATCAGTTAACCGATCAAAATCCTTTATCCAATCATAATGAGATATACCTTCCCCTTCTATTAATAAAAGATCACAAGTTTTTTTTTTCATTTCTATTTTTAAAGAAATGTACAACGGCTAAATAGATTCTTTACCAGTTCCAATTCCAAATGATATTCCTAAAATAAAAGCAGCTAATAATGTTATATTATTAGCTGCTTTTATTTTAGGAATATCTTTTACTTAAACAGGAAACTTTATTTCATCATAATTCACTTCATCATAATTCACTTCATCTATATGTTTTTTATATTTTGTTATTCTTTCTAAGTGGTAACAGATACGCCAAATGACACCAACGAAAGCATTCATTATCCTTTTTATTTTTAATATTGATTTATCCTTGTCTTATAACATCAGGAAGAACATATACGAATAACCCCTTATTGGTCTGTATTTCATAATTGTTACAAAATGTTCCTTCGCTTCTTTTATTATCCAACCAGATCCTAGAGAATTCCATTCACTGATTCTATTTGAAAATTCATTATTTATATCACTTAATTCTACTATTTTTATATCATTTTGGTATAACAATGCTGTTGATTTTAAAAAACACACTTTGAGTAGTTCCTATATCTTTAACCCCATCCTACTCAAAACAAAATCTCAATTGTTATATTTATTTTACTATTCATCTTCTGTGAAGCCAGGAGACTCACTAGTGGCTTAACACTTTTCTTTATTGTATC
The DNA here is from genome assembly GCA_029582155.1 of Panopea generosa. Taxonomy (NCBI): domain Eukaryota; kingdom Metazoa; phylum Mollusca; class Bivalvia; order Adapedonta; family Hiatellidae; genus Panopea; species Panopea generosa. Next base: position 32,969,839 of record CM055903.1, on the reverse strand, counting down.
GTTGAGATTTGTATCATCGTATTTGTTAACTATATGTATTTGATAGTGTTGATATGTGTTATTATTAGATATTTTAACAGATGTGAAGATCATATATATCTTATATTTAGAAAATAACTAGCTATAAACTATATATATCTTTCTATCATTTTTAGAATACCCGCTTCTTTTTCTATTCTTTCCATATTTTTCTTGATAATTTCATTATTTTTTCTTATTTTAATAATAGCTTTCTTTCTTACCTTTTGATTCATTCTATCTAAAACTCAACCTGACCATCAGTACAATTAATCTTTACAACTTATTTATCCATATATGCTTATAGATTATTTTTTTAATTATAAAGTGAATAACCCGATCAAACATTATTTTATAATCATCTTTGTTTTTCTTTTCTATATCACTGTCGTGATCGTGATACGGCATAGCTTTTCCGTGTTCCGGCATAGACAACCAAGATGGCGACAGCGATAACAACAAAAAGGTACGTCTCATTTTCAATCTGTATTTTGCTTTTACCAACGAAGTAATAACACTGTGTACGGCTGTTTACTGAAGAGAACTAGCTATATTGTTGATTGCATATGCGTACAGCTTTTGGTTCCTTTGAATAAAATAGAAACTCAGCGATAAATGTGTCTCTGTGATGGCGGTATTTTTTTGATCGAGAGAACCACCTGATTTGGGTCATTTTCTCTATCCAACACGATTTCCTTTTAAATATAAACCCGAATAAAATGAAAAGTATATACCTTACTGTCTCCCTGTAAAGTGCAGACTCGATAAATTTACTCTATGTATTCAAAATTCGTTATTTTCTATTTTGTGTAGTACACGGCATAGACACCGTGAAACGGCATGTACTTTCCGGAAAATAAGCCCAATATTTGGATACGGCATAGCCTTTATCGAAGAAAAGGATACGATGCAGACACGTTTTTCTTAGTTTATACATTTGGTAACCTGAACCTATCTTAATTCAACTTTACAGCATTACTTATCAGATATACACAGATTATTTGCCTAATATTAAGTAATAGATCAGTATTACATATTTATCTACATGTAGTTTTTGAACTCATGCCATATATATAGCATTATATTGAAAAATAAAATCAAGCGATTGTATGAACACATAACAGATACGTGTTTGTCATATTTGTAGGTGTGTTGTGCATTTTTTGGTATACAATGGAAAAAAATGGAATATATAAGGTCGTAAATTATCAGTATGTTGTTTTCTTTCTTCAGAAAATACTATGGATAGTCAGTGCTATTACTGCGGGTTTTCAACAAACCGTCTTCAAGTCTGTGTTGATCATTTCGTCTCCCATCATGGTTCAAGTGTATTGAAGTTAAAGCACAGATCGTTAAATGCCCAAACGGGTGAGTCATGATTTGTTATTAAAAACTTCGGAATTGTTCCACAGCGAGAATTAACCGCTAACCAATGTTTACATGTAGACGAGTAAACATGGTGCGTGCATATTGTAATAGAACAAAACCCATTAGAAAAAATGACATCGTTGGAAGAGTCTTTGCAAAACATGTCTCTTGATTTGAATGATGACGATGCACTTTTACAAAGTCCATTGTCCAAGAAACAATGAAATTCAACGCCTCGAAAACAAATCTCGCAGTCTGTTGTTGCTGTTTTGAAGGATTGTCCTTTGCAGAAGATGACAAGTGCACACAGGAGCCTGTGGACAGCATACACGAATCTAATGATTTGGTCGAAGAATTGAGAAAAATGGTTCCTAAAGCAGCTGCAGAAATGGAAAATAATGGTCATTTAAAAACTTGGATCGATATGCACAGACTGATTGAAAGTGGCAATTTCCCATTTGACAACATTGCATTTCAACTATTCATGGACGTGTGTCGCTTCTATACATGCGACAATACATCAGGTTTGAAATACAATGAAACGGTTATGCGATTTTGGCGCATTGGATATCGTCTTTTCCATGGATAATGGTTGAAGGTCATGAGTGGACCGAAACACTTGGGTAAAATTTTGACAAAGGACTGTGAAAAGGGAAATTCCATTCCATCTGAAGGTGCTATTAATTTTGCTGTACCAACAAGAAGTGTTGTTTCAGGATACTTTCGCCTGTTTCAGAAGCTGGAATTAAACCTTGTATCATTCTTTATTTACTGGATGCAATGTCAGAGAAGTCACCATCTCTGAAAACGTATAAAATATGTTTAGATGGCAAGAAGATAAATGCTTCGACTAGTGGTAAAGAGGGTTATATTGATCTTTGGGGTTATGAACATTCTCCAAAACTATCGGAACGAAGAGAAGACTTTTATAAAGAAAAAGCTATATATAAGATGCGACACTGTTCGTGCAAGAAACATCACGGAGTGATATTTCAATTAGAAGTTCGGAGAAATGACAAGAAACAATGCAACAGCATCTTTTACACATAGTGTTGTGCTTGAGTAGACGTATACGGTCTTTGAGGGAAATGATGGTGAGCAAAGAGGCAAATCAAACAGGAACTGATTGGCGAACGTCTAAACTTGTTTTCGTTATTAGTTACGCTACGTTTTGTTCCCTTCCATATTTTTGAAAATATGCTCGGACAAGGAAAAATAAAATTCAAAATGGGAGATAATTCTGGCATTCATTCAGTGTATATTTATAGTTCTACGCGTGGTCCAGTTAGCCAAGTCGCTAGCTCGTCTGACTATCGGATCAGGAATCGTTGGTTCGAGTCCCCTGCCAACAGTCTATGATGATTGATATAGACAGAGCGTCTGATTATCATTTGTTTCTCACCGCTGATTCAAGTGGGAAATATATCAATAACTTGCGGAGATGGGTGTGCTCGAGTACTTGCTAACCATTCAGGATCACAGGAAAGAGTGGTTAGGTTAACTGATTGTCTGTTAGCACTTGACGTGATTAATGACGCTAAATATTAAATTAATTAATTACGCTGCACTTCCATAAATTACCCTCTATCCATGGTCTAAGATTGCGCGCACTAAATGACCTATTTATGTGTCGACGTGCCGTAGAACATCATTCATTCATTCATTAATTCTAAGTCACGTTGAATATCCTTCGTACTTTTGGAGATATGTTCCTGAAACTAATTCGGACGTACGGACAAAGTAGCAGTTATATGTTCGGCGGTAGGGGAGAATAAAAATTTGAACGATCGGATAATAACCTTTGGATTTTCGCCATTTTTACGACTACAAAAGGTAGTTAGGTTTTATCCATTAGTTTCTTCTGCTATCATAAAGCAGGCAAATAGTTTTACGGCTAGTGTTTTATAATTGTACATCCGACACAAAATAAAGTTTCTTGTATCTAGGACAAATAACATTTGAATTGAAGAGAGGAATATACTTCCTGCAACTACAACCTCCATTATAGTGATATTGGTTGCATTAAGTATCGATAAAAACATACGAATGCATTATAATTAAACTTTAATTTTACTTGAGCATATAACTTCGATTCTTAGAATAATAGCAAATTGATAACAAATTGATAACAAATTCATTATCTCGTATTTTCAGCATACACTTTTTGTGTTGAAAAAATGATACAATTCAAAATAATGCACGTCTTTGGCACTGAAAAACAACAAATCAAAACTATAACTCATAGTTTCACCTACTTATAATTAGGTGTAGTCACAAAGATATATAACAACAATAGTATGGTATTTCAAAATAATTAGCAAAACAGACATAAAACAACCGTACATAGCTTGATACGAGATTATAAAAAAAATAACAATCACAATAAACCAAATATTAGAATTATGCAAAATCATGTATAATCACAGGTAACGAAATAGAATGTAATCGTTGCAAAAATTATTCGTGGAAAATAACAAATAAGGATATATTATGTAATCATGACAAAAATAATCACAGGGAATCACAACAAATCATTGTTTAATAAAACCACATAATAACAGGTAGACACAAATATAATCTGTGATTATTATAAAAAATACTTATCCACACTGTCTCAGCTCTTATTCTTAGCATAATGATTAGTGTAATCATGTATAATCATGTATTATTAGATAAATGTTACAAATATATAATGTGTGATCATAATGGAAATGCTTCCACAACTTTTTAAAAGCACGTTAAATATAACGAAAGTGTACAAACATATATATTACTAAGTGAGATAATATTTTGGCACCTGAAAGGTAGGGGCGAATTTACAATACTTACAAAACATGTCATTACTAGAATACACCACTGCGTATGTAAGTTTTCGAACTCGAACTGAAAGAATAAGAGTCGTATATACTAGGCCTATGCCTTCATAATTAGGAAAACTGTCTCGAATGCAGTGTACATGTATATAATCAGCTTACCTGATGGGTGGTGAGGTAGAATAATAGAATTGTAGTATAATAGACATTATGCGTCATGGCACGAATGGGTTGCATATCTAAAACATGTTTGCTACGTGACCAATAAGTTTTAGTGTTTTTTTTATTATTTTGATTTTCTTAAAAATATGATTTTTTGGCCAATTTAGAGAGAGAAATATATTTTTAAAACATTAAATGTGCTAATGTTTTGATTACAACTACTGCGCATGTCCGTTATTTAAAATCATAACGGTCGAATGAGTGGCATCAACTCTAGACCTCTTATTTGATTGCAATTTTGTTCGAAAAATTGTCGTAGTGGAGTAGTATGCAAGAATTGTATGTCAAAACATGTTTACAACTTGTGCTGTCTTCTGATATGTCGACGAAGAATTGCTCGCCAAGCATAGGCCTTGAAGCATGTAGCACAGCGGTATCTCTGTTGACCCTCATGTACGCCCTTAATGTGGTCGCCCAGTTCATCTCTTCTCTTAAACTTTAATCCACATGTTTCACATGCAAACGTGTCTGAATTGGTTTGCAATGCCTCGTCAGACATGATTTTGTTGTGAAGTCCTTTCCGCAGATTTCACATTTCAGCTTTTCGTCATTATGAGCAGACATTCTATGAGCTTGATACTGTTCCTTTTATATATGAACTATTTACCACAACAGTGACATGGTTCATTCCCTATGGAAGAAACAATAAAGTCGGGAGTTCAAAATAATTTGAAACTGAAACAGATCTAATGTTTTCAATTTTTAAAAAAAATGAATATGGCCAATCGACAAACTTGATTCAATGATCATTTTTTATACCTATTTTTTTTTTAACATAAATTGTGAAAACATATCTTGCAACTTGGACATAATCAATCTCTATGTCATGACACAATCATGATTCAATGTTTATGAATTTATCAATGTGACGATATTGCAACGTCATGCTGCCATACTCTCCCCGCACAGTTCATTACCAGGGAGGGATTCAGAACTTCCGATTAGTGATGGCGCATATTCTCAATAAGTGCACGGGAATATAGATAACACAAATCTATTTACTGACGATTTAGAACAGGTATATAAGGAAGCTGCGTAATATATTAACCGTTTTAGACGTGCACCAGTTCTGGCACCGTGTTCGTCAATCATTTAAAATACACTTTAACACTAACGGAGCTACGTTTTGTCTTCACCGGATTTGCATTATGGCAAAAGAGCTACATTTTGTCTTAACCGGAATAGCATAATGGCAAAAGTGTCAATGGGGAAAATTAAAGGTATTGTTTCATCTAACATAAGGTCGAGATTCCATAAATTACAATACACACAGCGTAATAAAATACAGTAGATTTATTACCTTTGTGTTTTTTTAACATGTGCTTCCGAAATCAGCTTTTTGATTTGAACGGAATGCCGTAGTCTGGACAAAGTCTATCAGCAGCGAATGAGCAATCCAATGCAGCGAAACTGAAAAATATATCTTATGATATAGCAGTTATAATAAAAACATAATCAATTATAGCCACTGTCCTCCACTAAGCCAATAAACAGCGGGGACTCTGCAAATGCCTGGTAAAGCCCCTGCCCTGCACAGCGCACCTACAAACGCGTCATTTTAAGAATTTGATTTTGTTTTTCACTGTAATCACTATGGCATAAGTTAAAAAACTACATGTAGATAAATATGTAATACTGATCAATTACTTGCTATTAGGCAAATAATCTGTGTATATCTGATAAGTAATGCTGTAAAGTTGAATTGATAGTTTCAGGTTACCAAATGTATAAACAAAGAAAAACGTGTCTGCACCGTATCCTTTTCTTCGATAAAGGCTATGCCGTATCCAAATATTGGGCTTATTTTCCGGAAAGTACATGCCGTTTCACGGTGTCTATGCCGTGTACTACACAAAATAGAAAATAACGAATTTTGAATACATAGAGTAAATTTATCGAGTCTGCACTTTACAGGGAGACAGTAAGATATTTACTTTTCATTTTATTCGGGTTTATATTTAAAAGGAAATCGTGTTGGATAGAGAAAATGACCCAAATCAGGTGGTTCTCTCGATCAAAAAAATACCGCCATCACAGAGACACATTTATCGCTGATTTTCTATTTATTCAAAGGAACCAAAAGCTGTACGCATATGCAATCAACAATATAGCTAGTTCCCTTCGGTAAACAGCCATACACAGTGTTATTACTTCGTTGGTAAAAGCAAAATACAGATTGAAAATGAGACGTACCTTTTTGTTGTTATCGCTGTCGCCATCTTGGTTGTCTATGCCGGAACAAGGAAAAGCTATGCCGTATCACGATCACGACAGTGTATATCATTGTTAATTACTAACAATTTATTTTTATACTTCTTGAGGAATTGTTATTGTTTTTTCTCTAAATTAGAAAGGTATTCTCTCGAAATCTCACTTTCTCCAGGTCTTGATTTTACCCTTATTCTTTCGAGACATTTATCAATAGACGTTTGCAAATAAATGTAACAATCTGGTTTAGTTTGCCTTATAGTATGAATAATATACACAACCCTTTCTAAAGGGAAGAAGACGTGCGACGAGACCAACATAATAATTTTTATATTAGGTGCATACTCATTTAAATATCTCAAAAATGTACTTTTTCCAGTTCCAATATTATCTTCTAAGGAGATTATGACCAAATATCTATATATGTATAGTCTTATATATTTTCTTGACCATAAATGACTACTTGTATATTCCGAACATTTTTTCCACTTATTGTGATTACGCTGTTCTCCTCAAAACATCCCGAATGAGAAACTCTTATTAATTTAAATTCTGCGTTATTCTTTTCTTCATAGGATTTTTCTTTCTTATCATTTACCACCATTCTAAGTTCAGCTTTTCCCTTCTTCTTTTTAATTCAATCAACAATAAGTAAAAGAACACAATTATAACGCGTGATAATTTCCTCTTCATTTACAACAAAACCATAAAACCCCGCCAGACCCCGAGTCCATCTAACCAAACCACCAATGACTTCTTCATTTCTATAAGTAAGGTATAACTAGTTTCTACATAAAACCTACTTCTTCTGTTGATTTTTTATTATGTATTCCCATTTGTATATCCGTTTATTTTATATTCTTTCATATACATTTTTAGAGGTTGTACGAAATCATGACTTTTCTACATTTCAAGGATTTTATTGAATACATCTGCAAACTACTCGGAGGTCGTCCTTCTGTTTTACTGTTTGGCAATAAGATAAATACTGCTTAAACTTTCTATGATGCATTTTTTATTTTGTCTTTTTCTCCTTCATTTTTAAAACATTAGCACCGCCGGAGCAGCCCTCACTAATGCAACAAAAACAGGAATTACCGGAACTCTGGGCAAAGCAGCTGCTGAACCTAATACCCCCGTGCATACTTCAATTACTTTATTGATGTTTCCACAAAACTTATAACTTTTTCTGTATGCCGAAACCACTTTTCATAAATATAAAATTAACTCATCCGTTATTTCAATTTTTTTTATTCATTCTATATTGTTCCAAAAATATGTTTTTTATAAATTGCTTCATGTTCTTCTGGTGTTATTTCTCCTTGCTAAACTGCTAACCAGTTTATCAATAATGTTTATTGCATCATTTCTTAAAGAGAGACTATTATTACCCGACTCAAAAGAACCAGCAGATTAGTTCTAATTTATCAATGAGATCATCAACACACAAACCTAAGATATTTATTTTCTTGCTTTATGTGCTCATTGGTAATCCACTTAATTCTGTTATCTTTTGAGAGACATCTTTTGCCAACATGGAATAGTTTTTATTTTTATATCTTTTAGTAATTAGTTCGATAAAATCATCATCTATTTTTGTTTCTAAAACAGAGGGTCCGGAACCGTACTTTGCAATTAATTTATGATGAAAAACTAATTGAGGTATATTTGTTTTTGAGGTTTCCATAGTTTCCATCTTTATCTACTTTGTAATAATTTCTTAGTCCACATCCAGTAGGAAGCACTATCATAGCGCTCAGTCTTTTGTTGTATTTAATCAATTCACTTTTTTCTTTTTTCAATTCTTTGATCTTTTTTTTTTTTATATCATTCTTAGTCTTTTCCTTCTTGTTGCGTAACCTTAATATGTCACCGACTAAACTTTCAAAAGTATTAGTAAAAAATTAGAATGATCTCCCTTGAGTAATCATCGCTTATCGAGACGAGTGATTTCAGCTGAGAAAAACCTTGAACAAAAGATATTTAGAGGAAGCTGTCCGTTCCATGGTGGTGCAAATGGATTGCCATTATCTCGTTGTAACAGTATGTAATGGTGAATTTTGGAATGAACATTTCTTGAGATTGTTATAAACTTATAAACTTTCACATACGTGGCTAGGTATTACACTATGTATTGAGGCGTGCACTTAAAGCGCGTCAGGTGTATTGTGTACACGTGTATGAGGTGATATTTGTACTGGCTTTTGAGTGGCGGCGGTGGCACGAAGATGGGCATTGACATTGCTACGTACCGTTGCAGAATAGGATGTTTGGTACAACTAGTGAAATGCAGACATGCAAATCGAACCGTGACAATAAACAATATATCCCTGTGTATTAGGTTTTTCTTATTCTTTCTGCTGGCTGCACAATGCGTTGAAATAAATCCGGGACCATGTAAATCGGCAGTTACCGGTCGAGGTTCAGGCCAATGGCAAGAACGTAGCGCAAAAGGGTACGGTAGCACTCGAGGTAATAATGCCACAGTTGCGACCAATCAGAAAAATAAATAATTCTCTTAGATTCGCCACGGCGGACAAGATTATCCCAACGAGAGAACATTAATCGTCAACCTAATATAGACGTGTGGCTAAACGATAATAGTCCACAGTTATCTTCACATCATAAATCGCCAGGATCGGTATCTACACACAGTAGAAATAGTGACACATCGGACACATCCACTGTATTTGATATTGGTGTTGAACACAACATAGTTGATCCGCCTAGGCTGGACACAACCGCCTTTTTACTTGAGATCCGCGGTGATGTGAAAAGTATGAGCAGTAAGTTTGATAAGTTGGAGCAATCTGTACATAACTTAAGGAAAGAAAATAGTACTTTGAAGGAACACAATAAAATTTTAACCGAAAAAGTTGATACCTTGTATAAATTATTTGAGTATGTTAAAAAGATGACTGATGAAAATCAATTGAAAAATGAGAAACTTGAAGCACAGTCACGTCGCAACAATTTTACGGTATAAGTGATGAGAGAAATGAAACATGGGAACAGTCAGAAGCTAAGGTTAGGCAGTATATATCTGATATTGGCCTGGATGAAACCTCAGTTCAAATTGACAGGGCACATCGGTTACCAGGTTCTTCATCTCCTAGGCCCGTTTTAGTCAAGTTCCCGTTCTACAAAGACAAGGAAAATATCCTCAAACAATACCGCCAAGTCCGTAAGAATAGGGATCTTGCTATTATCTCTGATACAAATGTGCAGGTTGTGGAAGATTTTCTTTAGCGTGTTACTAAGCAACGTACGCTGCTCTATCCGCTTTTAAAGCAAAGTATACAGGAGAAGAAACCCGCCTATTTCCGTTATGATAGGCCGGTAGTAGATGGCGTATTTTACGTGTATGACCAGGAGACGAAGCGTCCCGTTGATCTCTAGGAATCCGGCCAAGGCTCCTTGGACAGCACACCACTTCCGGTTTCACAGTGTACCCCGGAGAATAGCATATCTGATAAACATTTATCAGGCACCTATCTGTTGAATGCTGATTTTGAAAACTTTGATTTATAGTTATGCTGTGTTAATATTGAATGGTTTAGTATATATAAATATGATGATGAATTGATTAGTTATGCAAAACGATTTGATGTGTTTGGCATGTGGGAAACTTGGGGTTGTAACAGTAGTGACTTTGACATTAACCGGCTATACACAATATGACAATGTCAGGCGAAGGTCGAACAACGCACGTCGGAACTCAGGGGTTGTAACTGTGTTTGTAAAAAGGCATTTGGTCGATTCTGGGTATATCAAACACATTTATGAGAATTATGAAGAGTGTGTAATATTACTATTAGACGGCTCTTTTTTTAATAACCTGAAAGATATTATAATGGTATTTGCTTACGTGTCCCCGGAAAACTCTCCGGTTTATAATAGCGCGCACAATGATAATGGTATTGAACTGTTAAATGAAAAATCTTAGAAATAACTAGTCATTTTCCCGCCGCTAATTTAATCATCGCTGGGACATGAATAGTCGGATTAAAGATGTTTAAGACTTCATTCCGTTTGATAATATTGATTATATTTTTAATTACCCTGCAGATGAATATGATATTCCCAGAAACTCGAAAGATAACTCTTAAAACTGTTTTGGTAAATGATTAATTGATTTGTGTTGCACTTACGGTGTTTGTGTACTCAACGGCCGGTTTTTTAATGATAAATCTGGGGAATTTACATGTTTTACAAATGACGGAGCAAGTGCCGTTGACTACATGATTGCCTCTTCTGATGTTTTTCAGCATGTCACGGATTTTGGTGTGGATGAGAATATATTTTCAGTCCATTGTCCATTGTATTGTAAAATGAATCTTATGTTTAAATCATCTGACAGACAGGAGGATAGGTCCGATAACCCTGTAAAATAACTATGAACGTATCGTGTGGAAAGATTCTTGTAGAGAATCATTTTTATTGCGCTTTGACGAATCATTTTTGGCCTTTTTGAACTGTGTTAATGATAATAATGCAATTGATATGGTTTCTAAATTGATTGATATATTTAAATCGACCGCTGAGTCCATGTAAAATAAAAGTAAACCAGAAACGAAGGGGAGTAAAAATAATCAGTCAATGTGGTCGAATGATGAATGTAGCCAAGCAAAATGTACAAAGTTTCAACGTCTAAGAAAATTTAGATTTACGAATAGTAGAACAGACCTTCAATTGTTCAAAAGCGCAAATTATGCTTTTAAAAAAGTGTGTAAAAATGCTAAAATTTTATTCCAACAGAAAAATCGTCAAAAACTTGTCGAATGCAGTAAGAACCCAAAAATGTTTTGGAATACAATTAAAAGTTCAAACGTTAAAAATAATGTCACTAGTACCAAATCTATCTGAAGCAAAATGTGGTTAAATCATTTTCAAAATTTGTTTAACACACAAAATACGGACTATGGTATTTATAATTTCCATAATATAACTCGTAATGTTGAAAATGAGTATCTTAATACAGATATAACTGATGAAATTTTGCAAGCTATTGAACAAGTTCATGGCAAAAGGGCTCCAGGGCCCGATTGGGTTGGTATGCTTCTTTATAAACACACAGCTGTTCTCATATCACCATATTTAACTAAACTGTTTAATGATATGTTTTCATGTGGAAATGTACCCGATGCATGGGGTGAAGGTATTATAACACCTATACACAAACATAGTTCCACATTGGACCCAAATAACTATAGGGGACTCATTGATAAACGCTCTGTGTAAAAGATTTATTTGCATTTTGAATAACAGATTGAAAACCTGCTAAAACGTCTTGATGATGCCGGACGCAAAACGTGGGTTAGTCATATACGATATACATTATTTTCACTAGGATTTGGATATGCTTGGATTGCTCAAGGTGTTGGTAATGCAAGTGCGTTCATTGAATTGTTTAAACAAAGGATACGCAAATGTTACTTGCAGAAGTGGTTTGAATCCTTGAATGGTACAAGTAAAGCCGATACATATAGAAACTTTAAATCATTGTTAAATCCTGAAAAATATTTATCTTTAGACTTATAATTTCTTTTAAGACAAACGTTGGCCAAATTAAGAAAGTCCACGCATAATCTTATGATTGAAAAAGGTCGTCATATTGGGTTAGATAGAAATTTTAGATTTTGTCCAATATGTTCTCAGAGAAATAATTTAGTAATTGGGGATGGGGCAGGCTATATTTTAAAAAGAACATCTGAATCAGTGATCATATCTTTTTTGTAGATCTATATATAGCTTATATATTTATTTGAAAAAAAAACACAATAGTAATTCGATCCATATATGTAATCCTCGCGAGGCTTCGAACTACCAGTACTTAATATATAGTGTATATTCTAGTAGTTCTTCACATATTTCTCTCAATTACAACATAATATGTTATTAAGTACAATGTTAGATATTTTGGTAAGATATATTGTAAATTAATATTTAAACGATATGAAAATTATAATTTCAAATACATAATTCTATTTAATAACAGAAAAAAAATGTTTTAGTCTTTATTGCGATCGTGCTTTAAACATTGGAGTAATGACACTGGTGGGGATGGAATTTATTGCTAAAATATGTGTACATATTAACATGTACATATACATACATACATATTTTATATGAATACACTTGTAAACACGCATATGTATCTTACAGATCCATTAAAAACATTATTAATAATTATCACTTCGCACATTGACAGTAAAATGAAGGTACACATAAATACACGTAGACTGTAGTTTAAATAAGATATTCGGAATAAGCACTTTGTACAAATTCCACTGGGTCTCGAATTCCCTCGAACTAAAATTAATTTTGGCAATATAATATTCTGTATTGTATACTACTGTTATGTATTTTTTTATAGTTTACTATACTAGGGATTTTTTTTGCTGTGTACAGTATTTTGTTTAGACCAGTGTCAAATTTATTATTTCCAAAAATAATATCAATGTCTTTCCAATTTGTTTTTAATATATTGCGACTTGGCATTTATAAATTCTCTTAAAGCAATGACAAATTGTTTAGTACTCGCAGAGTCTATAAAAATGTGTTTAATCGTCTCCGTAGCATTATTACATAAAGTACAGAGGTTCGTTTCAGTAATGTTCAATTTTTAACAGAGAACTAGTTAGAATAGAATTCTTTGATAAGTTTTAAATTGCATAGAATTTAGAAAATTTCATACTAAAACGAATATTAAGTTCTTCTACACATTTAGTTTTTGAAGCAGGTATGTTTCGTTCAACTAAAATGCATTATATTTTGAGCTACATCCTTTTTTGTCTCTCATTAATGAGAGACAAAAAAGGATGTAGCTCAAAATATAATGCATTGAGATAACAAACGGTTTTGGCATTTACATCTAAACAGTGGGAATATCAAACTTTTTTTATAACGTCTTCAAGTCTAAAAAGTTTAAATTTAAATTATACTTATTTGTAAATTCAGTTAAGGAATAAAAGTCACCCTGTTCATTTAATAAATCATTTAATAATATTATCCCTTTTGAGACCCAGTTATGATAATTTACGCTATTTATGCTGTTTTACCACAGTGGTATACAACTGTGGAATACAACAGAAACTATACCAATTTTCAGGAGTAACTGTTGTAAAAACAGTTCATATTTAATAAAAACGTCTTTCCAGAAATGATTATCAATTTTATGTAAATTTTTATTAATAAAATCGGCACCATGTTTTGTAAACTTGGTCGTGAATGGATACAATTCTTTAAAAATGATCAAGTAGCTCTTACTAGCCATTAACAGTCTTCTAATCCACGTAATTTTTCATAAAAATATCGACATCAAGCATTTTAAGCCCACCGTTAGTGTATGACTGGTTGATAACAGTACGTTTTATTTTGTCTATAAAAATCTGAAAAATGTCAATTTTAATTCTTTAATAATTTCTTCATTGGGTTCTATATAAGATGATTGATTTTAGACATTTTAGACACTTTTAATTACTGTAATTTTGCCTATTAGACCAGTTTATAAGAAGTTTTTTATATCATGTATTCTACCTTGGTAGTTTGATGTGATCTACTGATCTATTAAGATCTACTGAAAAATATATTCCTAATACCGTAAATCTCATTAACCCAAGAAAGATTGTGGTGCTCGCAGAGTGTTTGATTACTATTTATCATTTATCCAGTCCATACTGCTTTTGTTTTATCGACATTCATATTAAGGCAGGAAATGTCAGCATACAATTTTAAAACATTCAGGACCTTTTGTAGTGATGTTCAGTCCCATCAAGGATAAGAGAAGAATCATCAGCATATTGAAAGATTAAAAATTCTTTCTCTCCTATTTGTTTTCCTTTTATATCCTGATTACCTCAAAGCAGAACAGCAAGAATCTCCGCGCATAATATAAAAATCTATGGTGATAAAAGGGTCTCTCCATTTACATCCCCTTTTCAAGAAGAACCATTCTGATAGGTGACCGTTTACAATTACACAGGATTCTATGTTAGAGTAAAATATTTTAACCCATTGTTTGAATGACGGACCAAAATTAAAGAAATCAAGGAATTCAAATAGAAAGTCCCAGTTAACAGAATCAAAGGCTTTTTCAAAATCGATTAAGAGAAGCATTCCTGGTATTTGTCTTTTTTCTACATAAAACATGAGGTCATATAATATAATAATAATAATAATAATATAAAAGTGAAATCGATCGTCAGTTCTTTAAGAAGTTTTTGTCTTTATTTCCTTTTGGAATGCATGTAATGACTCCTTGTTGTGAAATAGACAACTCGCCTTTTTCAAACTGCTTCATTTTCTGAGCTTAAAACAAATTGACCTATATCTATCAAAAAGAATTTGAAAAATTCGACAGTAAAGCCATCAAAACCTGGCCTCTTATTGTTAGACATATTTTTAAGACATATTAACATTTCATCATTTGTAATAGGTCCTTCAAGTAGAAGTTCAGAGTGTTCATCAAGCTTAGGTATATTTAGATGAGAGAGCAAATCAGTCAAGTTTACCTGAGTGGAAATTCGATTAGAATATAACTTTTGATAAAAAGCCTTTGTTTCAGATAATATATCTTGTTGTGTAGTAATAACGGTTCCATTGTTTGAATTTAAGCTGACCATTGCTTTTGATAAAAAGTTTTTATTTTCTTAATTACAAAAGAAATTAAGTCACTTTTCCCCCCTCAGTATTCCATTCAACATTTTATCTTATCTTTTTCCCTTAAATTTTCTTTTGTCTTATATCATATAGTTATTTTCTTTTAGATTCAATAGTAATGTTATCTTGTAGTTGTTCTTTCTCTAATTTTCCTATTTCTTCAGAAAGTCAGTTCCCTCGTATCTTCCTTTTTTTAAAAAAAGATGAATAATATTTAGTTTTCCCTCGTATTTCAAAAAGAAGTACTTCTAAAAATAGCTGATCATTTATAATTAAATGCAAGTTTTTTTTAAGCATATCATTTATATTGTTATGTGTTGTATTTTTATGAATATAAGTATTGATATATTACAACTTAACTGTCTCTATTATTAATTTCATTTCATTTATATATATTATATATTTTAAGAGGGAATTATTCATTTTCCAATACGATTTTCCTTTTATAAATTTTCCAAATTCCAATTTTAGAAGAATTAATGTATGGTCTGTTCTGTAGCCAGGTTTTATTTTTACTTGATCTAAATCTGTTATTAATGAATCTGAGATTGAAAAAAAATTTAATCTTGACTTTTTATATGTATTCTTTTTGATTCCCTATTGCACGCCAGCAGTCTACTAAATCGCATTCCTGTCAGTTGCTACATTTCGTGCCTTAGGATTATTTATGTCAACATATTCAAAACAATCAAGGTTAGGGTTTAAAACCAAATTAAAATCACCACCTATAATGGATTGGTCATCTTTTGATAAAATAAAGTTCTTAATATGTGTATAAAAGAGAGGCTCATTTTTATTAGGGCCATAGATATTAACAAGACATATTTTCTTATCACAAATGGTTGTTTCTAAGATTAGTTTATTTCCTTGAGTATCGGTTTCTTTTGAATATTTTTTGAATTCAAAGTTATTGTTAAAAGTATTGCTACTTCCCTAGATTGACTTGACAAGTTACTAAAATAGCATTCATATCCCCACTGAATTTTAATAAAATTTATTTCCTCATCAGTAAAATGAGTATCTTGTAGGATGTAGACAGACTATTTTTTCTTTTGAAGGAAATTAAATGTATCTTTTCGTTTGGCTTTATCTCCTAGACCCTGTACATTCATCGATACAAAGGTTATTTTATATGTCATATTAACATTATAAGTGGATTACGATTGTTGAGGAGATACATGCTGTTCTGTCCTGACAATAATCTAAGAATCTGTCTATCTGAAAAATGCCTAGAAAAAATGACAGTATAAGAGAGAAAAATAATTCCATACCCCATCCAGTGCTCAATGTCATATACTTGTACAAAGCTAATCGTGAGTTCATTTTCTCAACTGTTCAACAACAACACATGTAAATAGTGAGTAACTTTGAAAAAGAAAGAGCTATCATACACTTTTATTGTTACCATCATCTCAATCCGAAAAACATAAAGTTCTATTATCAATTGATACACATATATTTCAAGCGGTTGGAAAAATATGAAGTGGACATGAAATATTACATATATATGTGCGCCACAGGGGCAATAAACTCTGCACGGAATTAATATTCACCTCTAAACATTTGATGTTGGTAGTATACAATGGTATATGCTACTCGTATGAAAACTATCGAAGTATGTCAACAAGATTTGCAATATTGTACATACAGAATTTTTGCTAAGTGCAAGGATAAAAAAAGAAATGTCACTGGTAAGTGTCGTATGCCCCCCAAATGGTCTGTGAAAAATAACAATATATGTTCTAATAGGTAGCGATGTATCCATGAATATCAAGAGTAATAGACTGATGTTTCAGAATAGACATGCAATTTCATGTTTGTTTTTTTACATTAAAGCATGACCTTGACCTTTGTGTAACATTGACCTTGATGTAAAAGTATGAGCATTTAATCAATTAAATGCAGGTGAAACATCATCATGACATGCTGATCACTTGTGTCGAGCTATTTTAAAATCCCTAAATGTAAGACAAAGGTACAGATCAATTGTTGATCAATTGATAAATTGAGCCAAGTGTTTTTGAAATCCATCCATGTATGATAAAGTTAAAGGACGGACTTGAAATCTCAAACAGATTCAGTGTTGTCATATAGATACTAAAGGTATGACCTTGACCTTTGAGGTACGGGTCTAGGTCTTACTTATAACACGTCGTCATGTCATCTTGATAAATTGAGCCAAGTTAAAGACAAAGTCACAGACCAGAGACGCAATATGAAACAAATCGAAAGTGTGACCTTGACCTTTGAGGAAAGGTTCTGGGTCTTACATGCGACACTTAATTATGTCATGTTGAACAATTGAGCCAAGTGTTTTTAAAATTTATCCATAGGTGACAAAGTTATAGACCGGACAAGAAATCTCAAAATGACTGAAAATGTTGTCAAACAAAGTTAAACTGTGACCTTAACCTTTAATGTGGGAGTCTTGGTATTAAGTGCAACATGTCGTCATGTTATGTTGATCAATTGCAGTAAGTATTTTTAAAATCTATCTATGCACTAAGTATTTATAAAATCTATCTATGCACGACAAAGTTACTGGCCGGACATGAAATCTCAAACAGACTGAAAGTGTTGTCAAACAAACATAAAGTGTGACCTTGACCTCTGAGGAAAGCATGTGGGTTTTACACGTGACACGTTGTAATGCCATGCTGATGAATTGAGCTAAGTGTTTTTGAAATTTATTCATAGGTGACAAAGTTTCAGACCGGAAACGAAATCTCAATCAGACTGAAAGTTTCATCAAACAAAGTTAAATTGTGACCTTGACCGTTGAAGTGGGATTCTGGGAGTAACGCGCGACACATCATCATGTCATGTTGATCATTTGTGCAAGTATCATTAAAATTCATCTATGAATGACAAGGTTACAGGTCGTACACGAATTCTCACACAGACTCCAAGTGTTGTCAAACACTCAAATTTGTGACCTTGACCTTTGAGGTACGGGAGTGGGTCTTAGTCGCGACACGTCGTTATGTTATGTTGATCATTTTAACAAGTATCAACATAATCCATCCATGCATGACAAATTTATAGGCCGGACACGAAATACCGGACGGACGGGCGATGCGATTATTATATGCCACCCTCCAAAAAAAATTTTTGTGGGGGTTGGGGGGAATGGTGCAAAATAATTACATCGACACAATTGTCTTACCTATATCTCTCTAAGTGTTTATAAAGTAAGTAAACTATCGGGTCAAACTCCACCCCGTCCAACGTCTATGTTACATAAGCGGCGACAACGCCGCATCTTCGGCGCTAACTACACACGATAAACCGGTACTTCTTGTTATTTTTGTGCACGCGGTTGGGCATTGAGGTAAGACAATCTCATTATTTCCATATTATTATTTCGTTTACAAATTAAAGATATAGCTGATACGAGCGGCATTGTATTTAAGTTTCAAGCGGGAATGGCCGTTTCCTGAATCATTCGAGAAAAGTGGCGGTTTGAACCACTTTCAGATTAAAAGGCGTCATTTACAGGTCAATTTATTACTTCGGAAGCATTTCTGGAACTTCTTTATGGGTTTTACATTTAAATTATATATCAATATACCAAATTATGTCAGTAAAAACAATACAAGTTGAGGTTATAAGGATTCTAAACGCCAAAGTACGTAGCATAAGTAGGTGCCATGTATATTTTACGCTACAAAAGTCTGTATAGTGTTGCATGTAGCGGTATTAAAATAACATGAAATAATACTACTATCCAACTAATTGAGTTTTTTTATTTAATTTTTAAGTTACATCTTGGTAAGCACTTTACAAATAAAGTTTTATTTTCGTTTTAGAACATAAGTATCCATTTCACTATGCTGTACGACATATCGCAACTGTTTCAGACCTGAAGACCTTAGGCTACCTATTCTTCGTGTAATACATCATTGTACTATTCGTCTTTTGGCACTCGATGGCATAAAATGACGCTAAATATTAAACATTGTTCTAATAATATTTCCTTTAGCTGTTAAGAGTCGAAGATTATGAGAATATATCATACGTAGGCTAACCAAGTGGGACAGAAAACAATCTCAGTCAAAGGGACTCTCGATGATGGCCGTCATCACAAAAATATCCTATCTTGTTAATGCGTGTTTAACGCTCAATATATGAGGAAATTGACATTCTAAGGTACAAACTGAAATTATGGACCAGAAATTACAACTGTTTATCTTCCCACATATTGCCTGTTCAAACTACACTTTGAATATAATTTTTACCCTGACCCAGTGTCATATGGAGCAAAAACGTCATAAAAATAATGTTGACGTCATTTCTCTGTTTTCGTTGGCGTAAGAATAAAAATAGGTAGGCTATGGTTACGAGTCAGTGTGGATACGGATCTGATAGGCACAAACGAGGTCACTGACCCCGACTATTTAAAACACATATACGATATATCTTTTAGACAAATTCAGTATAAAAGTTGATATTTCCAACATCTTTTCATTCAAAAGAAAACGTTATTCCAGCCTGCATAAAGTAAGTAGCCAGTCTACGTATCTTCACTGTCACTTTCTCCGAACTGGAAGTAGAGTGAACTAGTCCGTGGAGTTTGGGCTCTTCCGTCGTCATCCGGAATGATTCTGCTCTCGTAAAGATTTTCCGTAGAAGTAAGGCACCAGCCATTTCCGGTTTGATATACGATTCCGGACAACTCCAGTCGCGCAAGCTGAACATATTTTTATACGCACATAACTTGCTTTGCCTGTTGACGCTGACTAGAGCTGGCTTATATTTTTTATTCGTTTTATCAATATACTGCTCCACAGATGATGTCCGTTAAATATATATTGGTCATACATATTACCGCGAGTCTAGCACATTTTCAACCATGTAAATAATGGCTTCAATTTAATAAACAGTAATAACGTTACTTAAGTGTGCTGAGTAATAAACAGTTGTCGGTACAAAATATAAACAAATGCCGACGCTAACGGAAGTTGGGGCTTTGCCCGTGTCTTGGATATTGTTATTATACGGGCATTCGTGATATACGATATCGTATGTCTTTCAGGTCCTTGTGGAATAATGATGGTATTTTTGCACGTATGTTTATCTCTAAAATGAACCGGGTCCTCTGTGACTATGGGTGAGTGATCTAAGGCGCCATGTCAAGACCACTAACCTGTCACCGCTGAGGTCGTAGGTTCGAATTCTTCTCGGATACTTGCTACAGGATGATGGTTCTACTCCGGTTCATAACACGGTCTTCCTTAACTAATAAAACTGGCTCGCCATATATAACGTGACATATGTTGCAAATGGCGTCAAACACCTTTCCAAAAAATCTTTACATGACTGTGTATAAATATAAATAGATAAGTCCATACAAATTATCTACAAGGTAGATGCCCTATGTAAGTAACCATTTCAAAGAGAAAGGAGACGGTCCACGAAATCAAATGAAAAAAAACAAAACATATGGGGAGCTAATCTTCAAATCACCATTTAAACTTGTTAGATTTTTATTTTAAATATGGATATCTCTATAAACACGTTAGTCGTTTTGACAAAAAAAACCTGTACGACTTATTTGAACAGTTGAGCCTAAAGATTTAATATCCCGTGGTATGTAGCAGGCCTACATGTGTGATACATGTTTACATTATTTCCCATTTTCCAGCCAGTCATCAACAATGGAGAGTATAATTACGTGTATGATTTGCTCAAAAACGTTTGCAAGCAGGAAGACCCTACATCGTCACCACGCAATCTTTGATTGACCAATTGAAAGCATATATATTTCTTTCTCATTTTTCATCTGAAAATATTAAAACAAGAGTAAGATGATGAAGTAATCAAGTAATATGAAAAGAGAATGTTAAAAGTAAGGACACCATATAGGTGTTTTTTTTCTCATTCAAACAATAACTAGCATTTGTCAGTCTTAAAATAGTCAAATGAAGGATAGATCCATGGTCATTTCAACATACGTAAATGAATGTCTTAAAGAATCGGCTGTTTAAGCATGGTTACTACGGGATGAACAGAATGCAAATCGCTGATCTAATTATTAAGCCAACGCACACACGATCTCACAGATGGATTACATAAATAGGAAAAATATTTCCTAAATGCATCGCCTTTCCTTCAAGAGAAACCAAATTTAAGTCAATTTAAGTCGCAACTGGGCGCACGCCTATTTTCATGGATAATAGTAGTAGCACCTTGGGCGTGTCTATGTTTTATGGTCATACAGTGTTGTAGATACCAGAAAGGGTTTAGACCTCACGCTATTTGTATATTCAATATCATTTTATGTGGTATATGATTACAATGTGTCCGTCTATTGCACGTTTGTCAACTGTTGACATTTGCCATGCACTACATTGTTAGAAAACACCAACGTTTATGTCTGGCAACATGCCCTTTTTATATGGCATTTGTTTTATTAGATACTCAAGTTTTATGACAGTAGGAGTGACACATTATGTTATTTACAAGATGAACGAACTTGGTTCCGGATCTTTAAATAATAATTAAAGTTTTTTTTAAAAATTATTTAAATCGGAAAATATAAATAAAATGAGTATATATATCGAATAAAGATCTTGACAAAAGATAACACTCAGATTTGACGACAACGACAGTTTTTCATATATTGTTATGACACAATAGCGTACTATATATGAGGCACCTACTTATGCTACGTACTATGCAAATTTTGGCATTTAGCTCCCTTATAACCGCAACTTGATTTTTTTCTGAAATAATTTGATATATTGATATATAAAACAAATATTAAACACGTGAAGTAGATCCAGAAATGCTTCTGAAGTAATAAATTGAGCTGTGAGTGACGTGTTTTTAATCTGAAAGTGGTTCAAACCGCCACTTTTCTCGAATGCTTGAGGAAACGGCCATGTTCCCATTCAAGAACGCATGTCCGCTTGAAAATTAAATACAATGCCGCTCGTATCAGCTATATCTTTAATTTGTAAGCGAAATAATAATATGGTAATAATGAGATTTTCTTACCTCAATGCCCTACCGCGTGTACAAACATAACAAGAAGTACCGGTTTATCGTGTGTAGTAGCGCCGAAAATGCGGCAAAGACGGGGTGAACTCTTGAATAGTGTGGGAAAGTTAACTTCCTAAAAATTTTAGTGTGCTTAATAAAATACTTTTTCTAACTAAAGGGATAGCATCTCTGTATAGAATTGAGTCATATTATCACAAATGAAATCCTTTAAGCGAAAGCGAAAAGTTCATGAATTTATATGGGAACTTTTAAACTGACTTTGGTCAATAATACAGTCTATAGACTGCATGCCGTTTTCTTTTAAAAATAATCACATTTAGAACCTTATTAAAAAACACAAGGAAAAAAGTCGTAATAGTATATAGGGTGAACAGTTGTTTTTCCCATTTTGATATCCTTGAAGTGAAATCGAAAATTCAAAGATTTCAATGGGAGAGTTTGAATTGTTGAAATTTATTTAAATTTCATATACATTATATTGTTTTTTTAACTGTTAACATGTGTACAACCATTACAAAAGCAAGCACACCCGGAATTTTATTAGGCAATAGACGGGTATACGGGTTTTTATATATATATATATATATATCTCTCTCTCTCTCTCTCTCTCTCTATATATATATATATATATTTATATATATATATATATATACATACATACACACACATATATACATATATACACATATACATAAACACACACACACACACACACACACACACACACACACACACACACACACATATATATATGCATATATACATACATATATATAAATATATAATATTATATACATGCACACACAAACCTATAGACACTAGACTCAGCAGTGAGAGATGAATGATAATGAGATATTCTCAAGTAACCGATAACTACTAACTTGACTATGCGGTGAGAGATGAATGATAATGAGATATTCTCAAGTAACCGATAACTTCCCACTAGACTCAGCGGTGAGAGATGAATGATAATGAGATATGTTTTTTAACTCTTTTCTTTTTTTCTACAAGTTCTTTCTATTTCAATAACGACATTATATGATGACGTTATCCATGATCTTAGTACAGCCGATCTGACTAGAAGTTATCTATTCAGAAGAGAACCATTAAGGGTTGGATTTTGTGAATAAATATATCATTAATAGTATTAGAATTTACATTACGGACTACACCAATAGGATAATCAGTCTTAATGATGCTCATGTCTCATTCTCCCTCGTTTTAAAAGAATTAATAATATAATGACTAATGGATCAGTGAAGAAGACATATAAAAGAGAAAAATGTATATATGTTTAGCATGACTCTCAAACCGGAGCAGGTTTATTTGATTCCATCATAAGTGGAATTACTGGTAATGCTACTAAAACTGTTGCTAAAAATGTTGCTAAAATAACATAAAAGGCATTAGAATCTGGTTTGAGTAGGGAGGGTGATGAAATTGGAAAAAGAGTTATTGATAAGATTATAACGAAAAACAGTAAGGTCAAGACAGACAAAGTCAGTAAGGATATTAACAAGAAAGTTATTGATAAGGTTGGGTATGACAAAGCCAGTAAGGATGACAGGGTAAATGATCTTCCTGATGAGGCCGGAACGACTAAGACTGGTAGGACTGAGGATAAAAGTAATATTTTAATGAGTGAGTTATCGCGAGATGGTGAAGAAAGTAAACAAACACACAAAGAAGAAAAAAAGAATCGAAAATTTATTTTAATTTATTTTCACAAGCGGCTAATATAGACTGTTCAGGAGCGAAAACTATTACGAAAGATATGAATATATTCTTATCCATTTATATAAACCTATTACACTTCCTGGAAATGGTGCAAGACAATTAAAAAGTGGATATCAATTTGCTATCAATGACAGATCTTCACACTTCCATTGGTATAATGCTTATTTTGAAGTTGATTTTAAAGTAAATAAGCTCGCAGATGGAGCGGGTTTTGCAGCAGCTGATGAAATTGCTTTAATTAATGTTTTAAACTTATTTATTTTACTTCGATTGTGAAACAAGTTCTTACAACTTAGACACATCACGCTCGAAGTTTAATTAATGATTCTGCTTCTTTAATAAATAGTCTTCAAACAAACAAAATGGAAAAGTTGTTTATGATGGAAATAGGTTGTATAGACTTGTTGCTGTTAAAGATATGCTCGGACTATCTAATGTCTATGCTGAAACCACTGGAAGAAACGAGTATTTTCATTTGGATACAAGTTCCGAAACAGAAATTGATAACACTTATGATGATCATAATGACGGTTTCCACGAACGACATAATTTAATTATAGAAAATAAAATAGTAAATAAAATCATCCCTTTAAATAAGTATTCATTTATTGAAAGTTTAGAAACGAATCTGTCGCTTCCTAGTCAAATACAAATAGTTTTGCAAATTACTGAAGATGATAATTTGATCTTCAAAGATAATGGTATTGATGATGGAAGAGTTGTTAATGGAAAATTAGTGCTCTTGGTGCCAAAAAATGACATATAATTCTGATGGACTAACGTATGTCGCAGAAAATCACATGATTCCAACAAGATGGTCTTATCTTAGAGAAATGATACAAGAATCAACCAGTTCTCGACAGGTAAATCAATGCTTTAGAATAACTGCTGGTGTCAAGGAACCGAAACATGTTTTCATTTATTTACAAAGAACTGATAGAGAAAATAACCAAATAATCCACATCCCTTTGATACATTTAAACTCAATCCTGATAATTTGAATTGTTATTTACACTCTGCTCGATTGGAAGTTGGTAATGGAGAATATTATCCAGAAACTGAATATAGAAGGGATAATATTGCTAGAATATTTAGAGATGTTATTCATTATTCATATAAACAGAATGACAAAAACACTGGATCGTTGCTGAATAGAAGAAATTTTGAACACTTAATTTGACTTCTGTATTTTAACTTGGGCGGTAGTTCTAGTGACAGTGTTACTGTTGATCCTAAACAAATCACAATAAATTGTAAGTTAAATGTTCTTCATGGTGGGCGTTACAGAATGTATGCAATTATCATTTATAAAGAAAACGTCGTAATAAATAAAGTAGGAAATGAATTAATTATAATGTAAATATAATATATATGACATACACTTTATATCCAGTAAACTTAACAGATAGACAGAAGAAAAGTTTAGCACATGCTTTTAATAAAAGAAGCGAATTAACATTGAGATTGAAAAATAATGAATTTAGTGGAGGTATCGCCGGGGCGGTTATGCCATAGATTGACTAATTACCAAATAAATACAATTAACAAAGCAAAGCGATTGGGTATTGGATTAGATTTTAATATTACTAAGACTCAAATGTCCGCTTAGGCGAAACATGGTGGATTCCTCGGTGCATTGGCGGGATTGATCGGTCGTATTTTACCAACGGCTTCTAAATTTATTCCGAAAATTGTTGCTCCGTTGGCTACTGAAGCATTAAGTGGTTTGGCGTCTACTGGAATCAATACAATATTTGGAAATGGAATGCTTTCAGTCGATAATAACAATAAGAGAAAACTAATCAATTCTGATTATTTGAACGAAGCTCAGATTAATAAACTCAGAAAATCAAACAATATTCAAATGACTAATAAGCAATTGCAAAATGGAGGATACCTTGGTTTGTTGGCTTCGTTGGGAATACGTCTTATCGGATCGTTTATTTCTAGTTTGATGGGGAAATGCTTTCCGACAGGGAAATACCTACAAATTGAACCTCCTGGAGGAAAGGGACTTCAAATTGGAAGGGGACTCCGAATTGGGTCCCCCCCCAAATTAATTTGTGGATAAACCCATCAATAACTTCGGCATATTAGAATGGGTTAAGATATTAAAAATTCGTAACTTCGGCGGTGTGTTTAGTAAAGATACTACTCCACGTACGTCATTAAATGGGCTTTCAGCAATAATTAATTTAGATGATATGACTGGTCCTGGAACTCATTGGGTTTTTTATTATGATAGTAATTATTTTGATCCTTTTGGTTTGCCCCCACCAACTGAACTAAAACATGTTACTAAATACAATACAATACAATACAATACAATACAATACAATACAATACAATACAATACAATACAATACAATACAATACAATACAATACAATACAATACAATACAATACAATACAATACAATACAATACAATACAATACAATACAATACAATACAATACAATACAATACAATACAATACAATACAATACAATACAATACAAAACCAAGACAAGAACAGCGTGTTGTGCGGACTTCATTAAGAAATTACAAGACGGACACAGCATTTATGATGTTTTGTATATAATGCTGAAGCCATTCGAACGAAAAGAAAATGAATTAATTATTAAAAAGTATTTTACTAATATATAAATGAATAAAAAAAAAATACGGCTTAAAATGGAAAGTTGATGCAAAAGAGTACTTGCACGTCTTGTGGAATAACAAAAAAAGTATAAAGAATAACATGGGACGGGGTTATGACATCCATAAAGCTATGTTACTATTACTACCTAAAAAGGGGTTAACGCTTCCCGGATACAAATATTGTGGACCTTGAAATCCTTTAGATAATGGACCTCCGATAAATGATTTAGACAATGTTTGCCGAGAACATGATTATTGTTACGTGAATGGATTTAAAAAATCTACTTGTGAAATGTTAGAGAATTTAAAGAACGCTAAATCAAAAACATTTGGAGAAAAAAATACTAAAAATTTAATTAAACCGACTATTGGTATAAAACATAAACTTGGTTTTGGCTACAAAAACTGGAAAGACCGGCGTCTTGGGTAGTAAATTTTCAGACAAGTCGTTTTTCTATCCCGTTCTGAACTTATGTTGTTATTATCTGGTTTTGTTGTTGTTATTTTTGTTGTTGTTGTAGTCGGGGAACAAATTATAACTGCAATCATATATGTCCCGAAAAGAGCGTATATTTGAACTTTATATATTATGTACATCAACATACAAAAATTAAATATATATAAAATGAAATATCAGTATTTTATACATATATGTTATTACAGAAATCAAATAGATGTTGTTAAACAGAAATCAAATACGTATTAACATATGTTGTAAATCAGAATCAATTATCAATAAACATTACTACATGATTTTAATAGCTGGGGAATTACTCGCTTATGTGGGATATTATAAAAGGTTTGAGATATAGCGACGTCAATTATTTATAGTCTAGTTACTAAATGTAATTCTTAATTTTTTAATAACATAATGATCATAATTGTTCGGTGAACAATATATTTTTAAACATGGTTTCTTAATTACAAATCTTTAGATCGAGACAGTTTTAACTCAATATTTGAACAGAAGTTTGCGTTATAGTAATTTAATTTAAACAGAATATTACCTGCAATCATATATGTCCCGAAAAGAATGTATATCTGAACTGCGAACCAAGTCTTATATATACACCTACTTCAGGATATAATTACAGGAAACTGTTTAAATATTTGCCAATGCAATTATTTGATCTTCGTTTGATTGTCCTTAAGGCACAAATTGACCAATAAAACTTTCATGTATGTGTTACTTATGATAAAAAAATAAAGATTAAAAGTTTTATTTCAACAACTATGGCTAACATGTTATTTAATATTTCAAAAATAATTGTTGAAATAATAACTAAAACATAAAAATAAAATTTGTACAATTTCACAAAATAAAATCTTTGTGAAAAATTCCCCCGCTCACAATACAATGCTCTTCATTGGAAAAAAAAATTGGTTCGTCAGCGAGGTTCTTTTCAGGTTTGATTCCTGGAGCATAATATAGCATGCTATTATTTTTATTACGTTATACATTTATGAGTTTGAAAATATTAAATATATACACAGTTAAACAAAAGTCTATAGTTCTCTGTTGGTGTTGGTTTCTATTGATGGTGCTGTAATGTTGAAAATATTATCTGGTTAAGTGGTGCTCGTTATCCTGTTGTGAAGTTGAAATCTCGTGTTGTCTCTGTCGTATCGTATTGGAATTGGCGTGACGTCGGTGGCTCTGTCTGGTTGAAGGGTGCATTGACGGAATGTGAATTGATAACATATGGCAAAGTTATTATTTCCATCTCACATTAGACCTTTATTCATGGCACGTTTTATTGAAACATATTTTATCTAAAATTTTATATTTAAAAAAAATGAAACCTAATTTGTCAATAATAATTTGATTTATTTTATTTTTGTCACCTTTCTGAAGATCTTGTTTGTTTTTGTTGTTGTTTTTTTTTATCAAAAGGGATGGGGGGGGGGGGGGGGGGGGGGCATAGTTTTATGGTTTTTTGAGCAGTGTTCTGTTTTCAGGAGATGTGGGCATGTTAAATTGAATACTACCTCTGCTATTACAGCCCTTGCAAGTGTGACAAACATATATTGACAATAATTGATTGTTGTTTTCTATATAGATGAAAACAGAGAAAGGTTTTTTCATGATTGCATTAATCTTTGTGACTAGATAGATATTTAAATATATAGATGTGACTGGTATTATATCAGTCTTTGTGATTGAATTAGTTATCTCTAAATCGCCAAAATCAAGCTGAAGTTTTGGAAATATATAACCATTTATTATAATGTTTGAAAGGAACTTAGAGCCTCTAAAGTGTAGATGATTCACAGCTGATGGTAATTTTATTATGGGAATGTGGATAGACGATACTCCATTGGTAACATCCAACATTAGGCGTGGTTGTTTAACATTTCTTATAACACGGCTTTTTATAAGGTACAACAGAAAGGTAATAAAGCAAACCGTAACATAAAACATTGGGTAGGCTGTAATATTAAAATATGTCTCAGGACTGATTACTGGGGTAGTAGATTCAGACTTCGGCGTGGTATAATGAAAAGATGGCAGTTCAAGTGCTTTGGATTTGCCAAGAGTATGTGCAGATACCAACATAATTTGTTCAACGTTTAAGAGTGGTTCTGCAAGGGACGTATATATAACCTGATCTTGCTTAGTAAGATGTATAATTTTTTTTCAAATTTAAATGTTCATATTGTTCCGTTGCTATCATTTTAGCGTAATCGTGGTTGAATACTTGAATGAGGGTAATGTTATATTGAGGGGTGAAGAAAATGTGGTGTGGGCTGAGACAAGCTGTAAACTTTCATTACTGAAGTAGTTGTGCAGAACTGCTAGATTCACAGGATGTAATTTAGTAATAGGCACTTCATGATGATGGCAATTTCGTAACCTTCTAGATATGAATTGGTTGGCTGAACTAATAGAACAGTTGCATGGCATGGTCATGATACAGAAATGGCACCCTGTGATATTTTTAGGACCTATTTTACAATTGAGTGAAAGAGAAGTGGTGTTATAGACAATAAAGTGTGTTTCGTTTAATTGTCGTATTGATGGACTTATTTTATTCGGTAAAAAATTGAAGTTGCACAGTTGCATGATGTCACTTTTGTTTTCTTCCAATAAAGCTAAAGAACAAGATGAAACAGTTGAAGGAGTTAACGCCACGTCAAATTCGCATAGCAGTTTGTTAGAATGTCGCTGACAGTTTGAAAGAGCCGTTTTACTTAATTCCACATAGTAGTTATTTAATTGTGACGTTGCTATAAATTCTGGCAAATTAGTTATTTGGGAAGCGTGGATGCTAGAAGCATTAATAGGGCTTGGAAACGAAATAGCTTCGTATAATTTAAGAACTGAGTTGTTACCGCCTATTGGAATTTAACGGTTATGTACATTGTATTTTCATAACGAAAAAACTGGAACTGTCCATTAGAATAATAGTGGTGTGAATCTTTGAACAGTAATTTGAATCCATATTGTTTTGCTTGGATAGCATCATTTATCGACTGTAAGGTAGTCTCCATTGTTTCGTATGGAATTATACTTTCAGGAATTTTGCCTTGAAGAAGAGACATATCGCCTTGAAGTAAACTTTGGTATGATTGCTTGATGCTTACGTAATTATGTAACTGTTCCATGACGGTTATAATCATAAGTGCATTTTCATCCTAAAATTTTTGTAATTTATACGAAAATGTCATATTTAATGTAGCCAAAATGTTATGGTTTTTGTAAACATTTGTAAAAATACTTGATATTCTTTTATCAGTAGAGGACATAAACAAATGAAGTGTATCCAAATCATGTGAAAATCCTTTCGATAGCATTTTGTTTTGTTTTATGATATTATTTATATGTCTTGCGACATTTTGCAGATCATCCGATGTAGCTAGTCCAAACAAACCTTTACTTATTGTATCTATAAATGGTAATAGATCTTCTGGTTCTAGTAGTAGTTTTTTTTTGTGTTCTGGGATTAAAATGACTATACAGTTTATATAATTATCAATTTCTTTTAAGGTATCATTATGTAGTTTGTGTATTTGACCTACTGCATATTTTAATCCTCTGCACTCACATGAAGGTAATTTCAAGGTATATGGCAAATTGGGTCGGTCAAGCTTTATTTCAAAAGTGTGCTTCCGATGTTCAGAAGTCGTAATTAACTGGTCTGATGCCTTGAACACCGTACCAAAATTTAGTCTTTGCTCAATTATGGCCCCTTGCGTATTTTGGAGTATTATTAATAACACCATCAATGCCATATAATATGGACCCTGCGAAATAGAAAATAAAGAAAAGTCTTATTGCAATCTTCCATACATATATCTTTAGCAGATGGTGACGTCTCACCTTTAGCACATTTTTTATGATAATTGTTGTTACGCAATTTCCATTACTTTATTCTGCTCAATATAAGATAAAAGAATATCAATTAAAACTTTATTCAATATCGCAATTGTGGTTAATTATGGCTTTGTGATGGTTGTTTATATTTCCGCAGCAAGTTTGTTTTATCGGACCGGAACATGATATAAGTACATTTCGGTATTCATGCAGACAGAACATGGGTTGCATACTCTAAACAAACTTTTATCACCTGTTTTTTTTATGCGACTCATGAAGGTAACTGATGATTAGTTACTTATTGTCTTAAAGAATTTGAAAGGACGTTTTCTGGCCCATCCTTTCGAGTTATGGTTTATGTGGTAATCCTGAATCAGTTCATCACGAAGGTTTTCTTTGGGTTCCCATGTGGTTTTACTGAATCCCTTCCACTTAACTTTGTAAGTGGACTTCCCCTGTAACCGTTTAAACCCAATTACTTTATTTACGGGGAAGACATCACCTTGTACTTCAGTATGTGCTGGAGGTTGACTGGTGTTATTAGCTTGATTTGCTAGACTAATATCGTTTCCAACATCTGGTATATCGACCAGGGGTTCTACATGCTGTTCGAGTTTCCTTAACAGCGGTTATGATATGCTTTTAGCCGATTTGCATGGATCTGAGACCTTAATGCTACATGATTTGACTGTCGCCTAAGCCTGAATGTGTGATTTAGCCCTGCCTTTGTAACATAAAAGGGGCCATCAAATTTAGGCGTAAGCTTCTTTGACAATCCAGGGTTGACCTTTTCCCTGCGTAACATTACTTGTTGTCAAACATAAAATCTGGGAATTTCAGAGTTTTTATCATGATGTTCTTTTTGTCGGGCTTGCGCATTTAACCTATTTGCGGTAACAATAGCGTTTGTGATTTTCAATGAATCAATCACATGCTGCATATATTCCTGAGCAGACCTGGTCAGAGAGTCTGTGGAAATAAGTGCAGTGTCAAATGGAGTTCTCAGTTGACGCCCAAACGTTACTTCAAATAGGGTTAAGCCCGTAGTGGCTGATTTAGCATTTCGAAAGCCATCATTATGGAAGGTAGATATTTATCCCAGTCATCTTGCTGAGCGTTGCAATATGACCGTATGGCTTTCCCTAACGTACTATCAACCCATTCAACCATGCTATTAGTTTGAGGGTGAAATGACGAAGTATGATGTCTGGTTACTTGAAACAACTCACAGAGAGCAGCTACTAATTAAGAAAGAAAATTGGATCCCCTTTCACTGACAATTGTATCAACGGCTCCATACAGACAAAATATTTCAGTATACAAAATTTTTGCTACCTCCCTTGCTTCTATTGTTACTAGAGGAAAGCATTCACACCACCCGGAAAATGAGTCAACAATCAAAAGAACATATCTGTTTTTGTTGGAAGTGACTGGTAGTGGTCCCATTATATCCATATGTATTCTTGAAAATGGATGAGAAGCAATTGGTAGAGGCGCGAGTGGGGCTTTATTTATTGGCATAATTTCGTTTCGATTTTTGACATGTGTTACAGGTTTTTACATGAGTATCTACATCTGAGTACATTTTATACCAATAGTATTTACCTCTAATGGCAGCATATGTTTTGTCAAATCCTAAATGAGCATTGCCATCGTGGTATGAGAGGATAACATCTTCTCTTAATACACATGGTACCACAAGTTGACTAAATTATGTGTCATTCCTAAGTTTCTTTTTGTATCTATTGTCAAAGAAATGATACAATATATTATCTCTCAAGACATACTGCTCAGCTAACATGATTATCTTGTTACATTCATTGTCTTGTTTTGGGAGGATGTCATTAACCATATATTGAAGTAATGGTTCGAGGTCAGGGCATTCCCACTGCAGTTTTGAAATTGTTGCAGCCTCAGTATCATTTACCTTTGGTAACCTATTCAAATGAAATGTCTCATCATCCTCATGGATTTCTATGTTTTGCATCGTAGCTATGCATGTTTCCGTTTGAGAGTTACTGTATTCTAACTCTACACTATGTAGAAGGTTATTGTCAGTTAAACAAGAAACATTTACATCTGACTCTGATGTTTGTTTAATAAAGGAGTCTGTCTGGTCCATATCAGCGTAAGGACGTTTTGATAAGGCATCGGCGTTTTGATTTTTTAAGCCGGCCTTATGTATTATGTCAAAGTCGTAACCTTGCAAGTTTAAAGCCCACCTGCCTAACCGTCCCGTATGATCTCTTATTTTGTGTAACCATTTAAGAGCAATATAGTCAGTGTAAACAGTGAATTTATTATGGGATAAGTATGGATGAAATTGCTCAATAGCTTCAACTAATGCAAGACATTCACGCTCACAGACATTACATTTACTTTCTGTCCCTCTTAAAGATCGACCACCATATGACATTACTCTTTCACGGTGTTGGACATCTAATTGCCCTAAAATAAATCCTATAGATGAACCAGAGGCGTCAGTAGAAACGATAAAGGCTTTGTTCATATCGGGAAAGGATAAAATGGGGCTGGTGACAAGTTTTTCTTTAAGTATTTCAAATGCAGTGGCACATTCATTTGGCCATGTGAATTGAACATCCTTCCTCAGAAGTTTATTTAAGAGAGCTGCGATTTGAGCAAAGTTTTTGACAAAACGTCTGTAATAATTGCATAAGCCAAGAAACCCACGTAGAGATTTTTATTTTTAGGCTGAGGAAAAGATTTTACACTTTCGATTTTGCTTGGATTCACTTCAATGCCGTTTTTAGAAAAAGTAATGTCCTAAATACTCGACCCTTTTTGCCGCAAACATACATTTCTTTGGATGCAATTCGAGATTAGCATCTTTTAACCCTTGTATGACGCTTTTCAAATGAATGAGGTGTTCATAGAAGTTTGAAGAGTGTATAAGTATATCGTCGACATATACTAACGCATATTTAAAATTAATCCCATGTAGGGCATGTGCCATTACGTGCTGGAAGGCAATTGGGGCGTTTCGCAGTCCATAGGGTAACCTTTTAAAGTTATAGCAACCTTAGTGAGTCACAAATGTAGTTTTAGACTTGGTAGAAGGGTCTAAAGGAATTTGATGAAACCCTGCTTTTAAATCCAACACTGTAAATATCTTCGAATCACTTTCTCCTACAGAATCAAGGACATCTTCAATCCTTGGTAAGGGAAAGTTAATTGGTACAGTGACAGCATTAAACCTTCTGTTATCTACAGCAAATCTAAAGGAACCATCTTTCTTGCGACACATTATGACAGGCGCAGCCCACATTGAATCAGAGGGCTCTATTATATCATTTAACAACATGTCTTTTATGTGTTCTTCTATATTAGATTTACATTTGAGGTTTGTTCTGTATGGGTGTTGGCGTTGAGGTGGGGCCTCCCCTGTTTCGATCTTATGTGAATGAAGATGAGTACACCCTAGTTCAGAAGTATCATTAGCAAATGAATTCCTGTTTTCAGCAATAAATCTAGAAAGCTTACATATTTGATCAGGTGTTAAATCCGAATCATCTAAGGAAATTCCTATCTTATTAAGTACATCCCTATCTGATGTCTTTGAAGTAGACGCTGTGCTATTAACTTCAGGCATTTGACCTTGATCTAGGCCGTTTTCTTTGTCTTCTATTTCTACTATTGACGATTCAATAATGGGAAAAGCCTTTCCAATAACAAGTTTGTTTTTAAGATTAATTTCATAGGAGTTTGGGTTCATAAGCCTTCACGATGTTTTCCCATTCTTGCATCGTACTATGACTCTTGCACAAGCAACGTTTTTAACCGTAGGAGATTCTAATGGTTCAATAATTTTACAGCACCAACTAGCCTAGCCAAGCTCACTGATGGGGATAATTTGGTACCAACAAAGCTGATGATGGTGTGACCTGATACAGTTTCAACGGTGCCGGATTCAAAATTTATTTTACACTTATTTGGTTCCATAAAGTCTAACCCTAGTATAACCGAGTGATGTATATGATCGAACACGTGAAAGTTTTGAGTAAATAATTGATCACCTACTTTGATAAGTAGTGTCACTACACCTATGACATTTATTTAATTACGACCTACACCAACAACTTGTGAATAAGAACTTTGTCCGTATGAGCAGATATTTTGATCTATTTAACTTAAGAGGGATTTCTTTATGCAACCCAAGCTTGAACCAGTATCTACAAGTGCATGAACACTTTGATTTCCTATTTTAATATTGATAAAAATGTTCTCTAATTTTGTTTGAAAAGATGAAATATTTGGCAATTTTAAATTATCTTTTACATTTGTTCCATTGCGTAATTTTTCAGATTTTCTTTGAATTTCGGTTTCGGTTTCATTTTTATTTTTAATAAAGGTAGTAACTGTTTTAGCTTTGATTTGATTTAATTTTGGCCATGTCTGAAGGTTCCCTCTTTGACCTTCGGACAGCGGAAATCCATAATTACTGGTTTGAAGGACACGCGTTTTTGAAGTAACCGATTCGATGACATCCATAACACTCTCTAGTTGCCGCTGGGCATTTTGAGATATGGTGTCTACCTACAGTCAAGCTCTTGCCACACTTGTAATTTTGAGACACTTGTCTAAAATTCCTACTGAAGGTTTGCGAGTTTTGTCTATAATTTTGAGTTTGAACATACTCGTTAGGTTGTCTTTTTAAAATAGGTCATCTGCTTTGGAAAGATAATTATACCTTGACTTTTGTCTCCTGGAATCTTTAGGATCTTTATTGGTGTATCGTCGCTCTACATCATGCGTCTTCACATGGGCATTGATATAAACTGTTTGTAGCTCCCAGCTGCCGCTTTCATAAAATGAGTGAAAATATTTTTTTCTTGCGTTTACATCAACTATACTATTACACTTTAAAGGAAAAAAGCACTCGTAATCTTTGAATTCTTTTTCTGGCCTTACAGAACCTTTTGCTGTCACATAAGATTCTCCTCTGTTTCTTTTCTTTTTTCTAATAGTCGTCTTCAGGTTTCAGGAGCTCGCCATTTAAGTCTGTTTTTCTTTTTGTTTGTGTCCCTCATTGACTCATCTGGTATGGTATATTCAACATTGTTATTGACATCTTTCGTTACATCTGTTTCTGTTTGTAGTTTTGTTATTACTTCTGAAGTCTCTATTTCACTTTAAGCATAATCTGCAAAAAATTGTGTTATGTTCAATGCCAAATATACATCTGACACCACAAATCTCATAAGTTTGGAATAGGTGGTTATTTCGAAAAAGAAACAAGAAAGATGTCAACATTGTATGACACATGCCCACTGAAAATCCTTGATAGGATAATAAAATAAGACCACAACAAAGCCTAACTCCAGTAAAAATAATCGGACATGAAAGTCCCGATAATATGCACATGTTCACTACATTTTGATGATGTACACCAAGTCTCATTTCATTTAGATGAAAACTGTAGGAGGAGTTGAGTACACAATGTTCTGATATAGTTGTAATATTTGAAAGTCCAAAAAAACATGCGCATGTCAACTTCATGTTGATGATGTACACTAAGTTTCATTTCAATCGGATGGAAACTGTAGGAGAAGTTGCGTACACAATGTTCTGATGTTCTTGTAATATTTCAGTCTTTGATACCGGGGGCATAAAAAGGTTTAATGATCTAGTCTGTAATTAAACTCAACCAAGATCTTGTGACAATGCACATTCCTTCGATGTTTGTTAGTGATTGGTTAGGAAATAAATGTGGGTTTTAGAGTGAAAGCAAAGTCAAATATAGCAATTTTCATTGAATCAGGGGCAGTAACTTTAGATAGACTAATAAGTTCCAGCCAAAAATCTATCTCAAACAAAATCCTCAAGCTTACACATTCTCTGTAAATACAATTAGAAGAAATGAAGGTGCTTGAATGTGAACACGATGAAATATGGTGTTTCAATCGCAAATGTCAGAATAACTGACCTGTGAAGGCAGCAAAAAAAACAGAGTTTGTAAAGGTCCGGGCATAACGGATCATACGAAATTTTGTCCTGGTTACCCATAAAATATTTGTCGTGGCCAGAGCTTGCAACATGCCCGAAATCTATTTCGAGTGGTCACAAGGGCTTTGACACATTTAAGATGGTTTGGCGATGGGGACGCGACAGTAAAAAAGATATGTCGTGGTTATGTCGTGGGTGTGTCGCAAGTCAGTCGTGCGACAGTCGTGTGACCATCGTGAGTTGTCGGGCATTGTCGGGGGGCTGTTTTTGACGCAAGACTGCCGCACAACAGTCGTGGGTCATTCGTGGGACACTCGCGCATACGTCTCACGACTATACGAGGCCCAGTCTGTTGCCTGCCATTTGCTCTCGAGATTTACCCAACAAAAAAAACGAAAATATGTTGCAATATTAACGCACGACAGACTTGCAATGTTGTGCGAGTCTCTTACGAAATATATATTCGTGAGACAATCTTGCAACTGTCTCACGACTGTCCTGCAGTGAGAGAGTCGTAGGACAGTTGTGCGACAGTCGTAAGATTGTTTGACTAAAAAAAATTCTTCTGGTACCCACGACAAGGTATTTATCGCACGACAGACTCACGACAGCCACTAGACATAGATACCACAAAAAATCATCAAACAAAAAATGTGCATGTCCAATTTTGCCTCACGACGGCAAGTCCATGCCACAATGATCAAAATTTCGTAGGACTGTCTTGCGACGACCTCCGATGATCCACGATTTACCCACATTTTCTGTCGTGTCGTGGCACAAATGCGACGTGGGTTTGTTGTAACCAAGTCTTTAGGGTCAATAGTGAACTAACCCTATTACTTACTGTCATTTCTATAATATTGTCTTCATTCTATAGTGAACTTTCCAGTTTTACAGTATAAATGCAAACAGAACAGGTGCTACACTGACTTTTATAAGTATTTCAACAAAATTAAAACTGCAAAAGGGATTTTGTTTATCAAATTCAATCTTAATGATATAGGAGGTTCCCCAAAAAACTTGTAAATATCACTTTTATATATTCAACAGATGCTGGTTTATTTTGCAATAAAATTCTATTTAAAATAATGTTTTATGTTATCTTACCACTTGGAACATAATCTGGATCTTTCAAGAAGTCATCACTTTCTTCTTCAAATATCTGTTCGAGTAGTGACTCGCTTATTTTCATGAATTTTTTCATTTGGTCATCAAGACATTTTCTTGTTTCCGCCATTTTGAAGGATAGTTCACTTTGGCTCAGTAGTTTCAGCCTGCTCATGTACTATTTGTTCCTAGTTCAGTCTGGTATAGTTGCATAGAAAAACCTGAAGCAGATGTTGCATAGTACACCTATTCAAAATCTACCGCTACAGAAGACAGAGAAAGTTGGGAACCACAAAATAAACATCTCCTTTTGAAGAGTAACAAGGAGTAGATAACTCAATATTCATGAAAATGTGGGTTAGTTCACTTTGGCATCAGACCACCCATTTACCTCTGGTGAAAGTGGGTCACACCGTTAAAAAACGTGATTTTCTGTACACATGAGAGTAAATGCGTAGCAGCCGTGGCGGGATGACCCCCGTACCACAATGTTCAGGTAGGGTGAGGTGAGTGGGGTCAGCATATACGTTGTCCAACCATGTATCTTGATAAAAAAACTTAACGGTGTAGCTGCAAGATACATAAAACACTGTACATGGCTAGTTATTCCTGGCGGCAGCGAATCCAGTGCTTGTTATATGGCAGTAAAACACCGACATAGCTATTCATCGGCACTGCAGGCCAGGGCCTGCATTTTCCCCAGAAAAATAAAAGTTCCTGAGAAACTGATATATGTTTTACGTAGAAAAAAATACACACAAAACCCCTGATAGACGTCCAGTTTACCTTGCCACTCTTGTCTGGAATCCTGACGGGTTAACCCATACTTGAGAACATCCATCTCCGCAAGTCACTTATAACTTTTCCCACTTGAATCATAATGACACGCAATGCCTGGCGGCGGGGATTCAAACTCATGGCCACTAGATTGATTATAAGACGAGAAGCCAACTGAGCCAACAGGACCAGCTACAGATACTCTGTTTTCTCCACAACCGGGTAAATGTTTCGCCTTTTATTCAAGGAGAAACTAGGTCATCAATATAACATCAACTTACAGGAGATGAACAACAACAGTAATTTTTTTTCTCCTTGTGTAACAACAAATGAACAATCTTTGCTTAAGAAAGAGTAAAGAAGAGGTATAAGGCGCCGTCTCGAGATCATTTACTTCTCATCGCTAAGATAGTAAATTCGAGAGATGCTTGCTCCCAAAAACTTTATGTGAGTTTGCCAGTTACTTGCAGAAGTACGGTGGTTTTATGCAGATTTATTCTGAGGGTTTCCTCCACAAATAGAATTTGAAGTGCCACATATAACCTGAATTATGTTTAAAAAGAGCTAAACCCATTCAAAAATTAAAAGCAATATAAAACTAGTTTTAGGAATCAGACATAAAAGGGTTTATTCAATGTGAAAAAGCAAATCTGATGAAGAGAGAGAACATATTGATGAAACAGTTGTACATTAAACATTCTGAATAGATTATGCCAGTTTTTGTTTTGAAATTGATATATAAAAACCTCCTGAGATACTTAACACAGGCCATTGTTGGTGAATGAAAGTTTGATTATCTTTCGTGCAGTTATATATTTACACAGTGTTAATACTTATTAATAAACTCTATAGATCATACTGGATAATCTTAAAACAGATGTTGCCTTACACCTGTATTAGTGTCGTCTATTGTTAATACTTATTAATAAACTCTATAGATCATACTGGATAATCTTAAAACAGATATTGCCTAACACCTGTATTAGTGTCGTCAATTGTTACTACCAATCAGTAATGAATGATAATGGCATGGATCTATGAGTTTGACTAAATTTACTGTTGAAGTATATAGTACAGGGTGAATAATTCCATCTTTTCCCACAAAAATTTAATTGCTAAATGTATACCATAAGTACGTTTACCATCACTTTCTGAGCTAGCATGTTTTCCTTCATTGCTGGCCATGTATGCATATTAATATCTAACCCTTTCGAAAAATTTCAAGCTTCGTTAGTTGGAAACTGAATGAATCGGGTTTACAGAAGGTAATTTCCATAGTGATATTTGTTTTTCAAATTTAAATTGTTTTCCAATTATACTTTTCAAAACGATATCCTGACTTGGAACTATTTAAACCCCAAGAGGGCCTGAGGACGCTTTACTGACTCATAGTGGCCATAGCACTTTTTTAAAT
Organism: Panopea generosa; assembly: GCA_029582155.1. Taxonomy (NCBI): domain Eukaryota; kingdom Metazoa; phylum Mollusca; class Bivalvia; order Adapedonta; family Hiatellidae; genus Panopea; species Panopea generosa. Next base: position 32,929,590 of record CM055903.1, on the reverse strand, counting down.
TCCACAATATTTACCCTTTTTGGGGGTCGTCTTAATAACTTATGGATAAATACCCCCACCATACTCATACTGAACAAAATCTTAATTGCTATGAAAAGGAAATACTTTAAATTCCCATAACATTCATCTGTAAAAAAAATATAGTCCCCTGTATGAACCCTTATACAACCCAGCCCTTAGTTTGTCAGAACTTCAATCACCCACTCTTAGCGATTTGTTATGATTTGAAATGATTCAAATTGTAAAAAGAAGTGTTTTTGTACACATGGATGCAAAATGAAAAAAATTAGTTTTCCCTATAACATTCCTATATAAAAGTCACATTATATCCCAGCCTCTTGATATGCAGAATCCTCAATCCTTGCTGATGTAAGGCTAATGTATATCAAATATGAACCAGTTTGACTGAAAGGTTATTGAGAGGAAATTTGTGAAAATTCCCAATTTTAACCTTATTGCCCCATCCACCCCTGGTCCCTTATGGAATTTCAATCCTCTTTATTGAACAAAATCAAATGTATTGTTACTAGATAATGTTTTAGATCTCAAATTAAACAACATATTTACCCAAATGGTAAAAAAAATGAGAATTTTCCATTTTCCCATAGTATTCCTATGTTAAACTCTTTTTAAAGACCCCTTACAGAGCCTCTATACATCCCAGTGTCCCTTGATTTGTACAAACTTTAAACCCATACTCATTGGAATAATCCATATCAAATATGAACATATTTTACTGACCGGTTGTTGAGAAGAAGATTTTTGAAAATTTTCTATTTTAACCCTTTTTTGACTCACCCTAGCCCCTTATGGAAAGTCAATTCTCCTTATTGAGCCAAATCTTATTTCTTATGACTAGACGATACTTCGAAACTCAAATTGAATAATGAAATTGCCTAAATAGATAAAAAAAGGAGAATTTTCTGTTTTCCCATAGTATCCGTATGTAAAATTCTAAGTCCCCTATAAATTTTAACCCCTAAATTCTTTTCTACAATCAAACCGCTACACATAGGAATACTTTATGCCAAATATGAACAAATCTGACATACTGGTTCTTAAGAAAACGATTTTTGTAATTCCCAATTTTTACCATTTTGGGGCCCCTCCTGAACCCTTAAGACAGTGGAACCCAGGCATTTTTACAAATCTGAACCTCCTTCACCAGACAATGCTTCTGTAAAGATATAGGCAAAATCATTTCCATTTTAAAAAAGATAAATTAATATTTATCATAATAACATGTGTCCCCTAATTGAACCTTCGGGGCGGGGTCATTTTTAACCCTAGGGATACCTTTTTAACAGATCTAACAAAACTATAGTTGGTTATCATTACTACATAAACATTTTGAAAATCTGTTGGGCCGTTCATGAGAAGAAGATTTTTTTAAGTTTTAGACTATTTTTAGTAACGGCGGCCATCTTGAATTTCAGATCGAAGAAAAAATCTTCTGTATAACCTCCTATGCAACGAAACATCAATGTGAAGTTTCAGTTTAATTGGCCTGGTGCTGCTAAAAGACGACACACAACGGACGACGGACAACGCCCCATCGCATAAAACCTTCTGGGTCCGGGGTTATAATTATTTTTTCCATGCTCAACTCAAAGATGACTCAGCTCATTATAACAAAATAAACGTAAATACGTATAATTTTTCTACCTTAAATCTGCATTAATACTCTAAAATTCGAGACCTAGTCAAGTGTTTGCCCTTTAAATTGGGTTTGTATGTGATTCCTAGAAATTGTGATTTGAGTACGAATTTGAGTTGAGCATGAAAAATATTTTATAACCCCGGGGCCTGGCCTAAGGCCAGTAAAGCTAAAATTCATGGTAACCGTCCATCGGATATTACCCCCACCCCACTTTAATACCTAGGCAGAGAAACCAGTATTATAAAAATGTAGTAGATATTGAAACACAATGTGAACATTAGATATTGATATAATTTAGACACATTCAATTATCAGTATATGCACATACATATTCCACAACAATAACTATTTTAATGGTATCTTTATTAATTCAATATTTGAAGTCAAATGCATTTAGAGGATAATTCTAGGTATGGTCGGTCAGATGTCAGTTTATTGTTATTTATATAGCTAATGTTTGATTGAAATTAGTATTTTCTGTGATATTCTTATATTTTAGTTGTTGAATGTATACATGACATAATAATAACAGTATAATAATATATTGTGTATGTTGATTTCTTGTAGTAACATGTAGAGATAATGATGTTTTAGTGTCTCGTAGGTCGAAATAAACAGCCGGATATAGAAATTTTAATGTACATATACTTGATTTTATTTTGATGGAACTTTTATATGCGACACTCAAATAAACTATTAAATTCTAAAGTCAGTCTAAAGTCTATAACTGAAAAAATGTTGTCAGCGACGCTTAACACCACACAACAGAACAATTGTTAACGTTTAATAGCAATCCCACCTTCAGTACTTTAAATACTCTGATTACATCTTGTGGTTTAGTCTTAACTTTCTTGCGTGCGTGCGTTAGTTTCTCGCGTGCGTTCGTGTGTGCGTGCGTGTGTTTCTTTAATAAAAGCGTTTTAAAGTCACAAAATATTGGAGTAAATTATAATCATACCCCTCCTCCGTAAAACTCACTAGAATTCATGGTTCGATCCTCTACGTCTTGACTCGCAGTTCATGATGTACTGACCCGGTCGTGATACTCGTAGGAGATTCGCTTTTGAATACAAGTGGGTGGGTGGGGTAGGAGGGGGGGGGGGGGGGGTAATAATAAAGCATAATAAAAAAATAACATATAAGAAATTAGTAGAATTCAGCAGTTAGTGTTTAAGAGATAGCAAACATTTTTCGGAACAGTTCCCCGTATCCTAGTAGAATTACCGCCACCAGCGGGGAGTGACACCTTTCCCCCACACACTACACCCAGGTTGCCTGTTCCCAGAGTTCATCACAACACATTTTAATACTTTGAAATATGTTTATAATGATGACAATACCGTTTCTTAAAATTAACTTTGTTATAATGTCAATTTTTTTATATGGTATTCCTAAATTTCAAGCATGTTTGCATTAAAAAGTCCATGCTGTTGTATTCATACTTCTGTTACCAAGAATTTCAAATTTTAGGTATGGTACATCATGTTGGAAAGATGATTACACGTTTGTCATTCCATGAGGTGTTCTTTGATCCCTGGAGTTCCAGTGTCCGGAGACTAGACATAAGGTACCTGTTTTGGAAGGTGTATATTAGATGAATGCACAAGACCAGGATGAAAAACATTCATATTGAAGTGTATGCTGGAAATGCTTAAACATGGGAAAAAATTAAAATATTTAAAATTATTTCTATTTAATATTACAAATGATTATGAATAAAAAAATAATCAATATCAGACTCCACCTGTTATATATCCTGTCACTTCCAAAAGCTTATGTGAAACCACAAGTTAAAAATTGCAGATAAAAACAGATATATATTTTATGATAATTTATATTTTTCAGTTATGAAGCTGTGCTAATGATTCCAGACCAGTATTGTCTACCAATCAGGTTGAGGAAGAGACTGGAGAATATACCATCCCCCAACACCAGAACTACCCGTTTTGAATAGTGAAATTGTTCAATCTTTTGAGTGTCCAAATCAATAATCAGTCAAAAGTATCAAACTGAACAAGACTGTGTCTTTTTAAAACTGCAGAGAGAGAGAGAGAGAGAGAGAGAGAGAGAGAGAGAGTGCGCAAGGAATTATAAAAAGAAGTCCTTCTGTACAGGACCTTGGTGTGTGTAATTAAACTCAAAGTATGGAATTGAAATGTAATAGAAATAAGTAGAAAAATGACATAAATCATGAAAATAAAGTATGATATAAATTTTATGCAGCATGTTTTTATGAACTTTCTTTTAAATTTTTAATTTGATTTATTAATATTTCTTTTATGAATTTTAACAGGTTATTTAACAAATCTTCAATAAATAACAATACTGACAACATGCCAATAGTTCTCACAGATGTCAAATGTCAACTATATCCTGAGTTCAATATAATCTTAATTAGCAATGTAAAAACTTGTGAAATGAAAGTGATTGATAATTAAGTGTTAATAGTAAAATATTTCTAACTTCCCTTTTATGCAAATACATTCAAAGACTAAATTTTGTAACAGTTTAGAGTGTGTAAACATATTGCTGATTGTATATATTTTATTACCTATTGTTCATTTTAAAACCTAACATATTTTGTTGATTGTTTACACTTATGTTTTCCTTTGATGATTATTTGTTTGTCCTAACATATACTGTGCATTGTGTAAAGCTAGCACCTGTTTAGTTTTCAAGAGTGGACTGTTAATTATTCAAGGATATAAATAACAGCATCATCATCCCATTCACAAGCGGCTGTCGAAGTGGAAGGACGTGTTTACCGGAGCTCAAGCCTTCAAAGTGGGTCAACACGTATAAGATGATTATTTAAAACCATATGGAGTGAATGATGATGAATGATCATTATACAGCTACAAATGTCTTTGCTTTGGATGATTGGTAGAGGCATCGATTTTAAAATTTCATCGATTTTATGTTTTTAACGTGGCCCTAGACAGGATCGTTTTGATGTCAACAAGAGATCAATAACCAGCGGTACAACATACAACATGATGGCAACACTAACATAGGGACTTCAGCTCCACAACGGGAATTCAGCCGACTTGGAACCATAATCAACAGCCTTCAAGACTAAAATTACTTCAACAACTAGACAACGACTATTCTAAACCTTCATCTTTATCAATCGACTGCGACCAGAAGCGACCTATCCACATAAACGTCTTATCCAGCTAGTGGTGCATCACCGGGAGAAGTAGCGACTCTGCCGATGCTGTCCACCGGTTACTTAATCAGCTTATCCTGCTGCCAAAATGACACAGATCAAAGTGCGAGGGTAAAGAAAAACTTACGACGACGACGACGACGACGACAACAGAGAGATAGTATAATATGTTTGGACAGCGCCGTTGGCTGGATAATTTACCAGTCAGATCGGAATTACCACCAGGACATTGTGAAATTTACTTTAATAACTTTTGTTTAAACATAAATTTGGATTCCAGCCATTATTTTATAAGATGTGTTAACCTCTAAGTTTTATTCACCATATATACTATTTTAATGGACACCGCTTTTAAAGTGTTGATTTTGAGTGGATTTAATATTATTGCTTAGATGTTACTGTTATACTGTGACTTTAATTAATCAATTTGAAACTTTATTTGTTAATAAACTGTGTGACTTTAACACCAAATTAAAACTGATGGAAATTGACAAGTGTTGTATTTGCTTTCTGTGTCTTCAACTGCTTCAATCTTCAACTTCATCAACATAACATTACTTCATATCAGAAAATACTTGCTCACCGCATCTTCTTGTCTACTCACGGATAACCGGAGTATAATAACGACAAAGAGAAACTCACGGCTTAATATAAATAAAGAAAATATTTGTTTTTGAAACTTCTTTTCCTGTTTTCCTGTTAGATGTTGTAAGTTACTTAATTATACACAGTCTTAATTTTAAACATCATTATGATGCTCATAATTAAATTAATTTATCAACCCATGTAAATTTTTATAAGAATGATTGTAATTCGCATGCTAAAATATACGTTAAAAAACTCACAGTTTTAGGCATTCACAGTAAATAACCACTAAATTCACAAGTTGGGGTCCGGAAAATATCACATGTATGTACATGCTTGAAGCAACACACACTTGTCACCAGAGGTATGGGCAATAGTTTATATCTTTATAAGGAACTCTTCAAAAGCTTATTAAGCATATTTGAAAATGACAATTATCAAAATCATACGTTTATGCAATTGGTGTTACTTTTTTGTCCATAATATTACTGTATTGTTTATCCTGTTATCAAAGTTTTTTTTTTAAATTATCAAACTTTGCCTGAAGATGGTTTGCAAATGTATGTAGACAACAGAAACATGGCAGACTGTGAAATAATTTGTAGTAAAACTTGTTCAAGAGGCCTTCAACATGACCAAATAGACTAAGGAAAAAGGCATACATGTATTTAGAAAAAAATCATTTTTATCTGTTTTCTTTTTAAGTTTGCCTCTAATGATTGTTTTCTTTTTTAATCCAAGGATAGAAACTGGTGTAAATGTAATTATATCAAGTGAGAGTGTGGTCATTTTTAGATGATTTATGGGAAAAAAATCTTCATAATTGGAAGCAGTATAGACATTTGAGAGGGCCATAGTGTACATTTTAGACTATATCTGACAAAGAAGAAACCTGTAAGTTCTCATATTTTATCATTACAAACCTTAAACACTGACAGGTTTGTTCAGTTAATAAATTTTTTTAGATTACACCATCTTTTTTTCTCTCATTTCACTCCTCTGAAATATCTACATTTTTTGAAAATGACCCATATAAGTCCTTGCTTAAATATATAAATTGAAGCATTTTTCGTTCTTGTTAATTTGGATTAAACGGAAATGTAGCTAAAACTAGTGGTTCAACACAACTCATATCTTGGAATTATGCAATCAACTTAATCAAAGGACTTAAGGTCCTGAGAGGCGCCATTTGTTTGTTTGAATATTTAGAGTCATTGCTATGCCATCTAAGGCTAAAAGACGATCAGTTAGCCGAGCTTCTCTTTCCTGGACTCTTGGAAGGTTAACCAGTACTCAAGTACTCTCATCTCAGTAAGTAACGGATAACTCTCCCACTTGAACCATCTGTGAAAGACGTGACAATGAGACGTAATGTCACATATCAATCATCACGAAGACTGTGGCCGGATGGGATTCAAACTCACGAACCAAGGTTGATAGTAATACGCTCGCCACAGGAGGAAGTACTGGCATTGACCATTTATAAAGCAATTTTTGTTAGAAAATCGTAGCTAATTCAAATGAAAAGCATAGATACATTTCAGTGTTTCAGAAACACATGTAACAAAAAAGAGATTGTGTGGTTACGGGATGGATATTCCATCCTGTGTTGAAAAAAGTTTTAAGTTTTGTGTTTATTAATGCATCGTCGTTTACCCCCCGGCCGGTATCAATTGCGATACTCTCCATCCACCACGATGTATAACATTGACATCCGGGGGTATCCGACGATGCACAAATAGTGCATTTCAAGCATATGTTTCTATTCTATATTAAAATAGTTTTGCCATAAAAATATAGTAAAGAAGTTTTTTTAATGGACAACCTGTCATATTTCAAAGTTAATACAAGTGACAGTTTGTATTTTTATTGTTTGATTCTGTTATGAAGAATATTTTGATTAGGTATCTGTGTATTTCGAAATAAATATAAATTTCATGAAAGTAGACATTAATAGTTAAGTCTTAAAACATCCCTAATAAACGGGACTGCAGTAACCTATGCAACGACTTTTATGATACGACTTTTGATGGTGTCGACTTTTAGACAGGTTTTCCCAAAGGTGAGCGACTTCTCGTATTTTTTTGCTTTAAACGAATTCTACACTTTTTCCTTTATTTGTTGATATTAGAGATGCTGAGAAAACCCTTTACGATTGTATTGTTTTGTTTACTTGTAAAATGCCCTCAATAATACACAACTAAAATTAATTCGCCGAAAGAGGCGATCTACTCCACGACTTCATATATTATATATTATCAAGTTACGTATTTTTAAATGAACTGATATGAATCTATACGACGTAAGGCCTATAACAACATATTACAGAACTTTTCTGTAATAATGTTTAACATTTCTGAATCTAATATCAATTCGAAATCAACCATGATTGACGACAGGCAGAAAGCCGGTAATATTTCATTTGCTTCAGGGACTATTTTCATTGAACATTATGCTAATTAGTATGGGCACTCCTACATTTCAGCGTTCGTAGTATATAGCAATATTGTGCAGTCATCAAACATAAAAAATAATACTCTAACACGTTTTAACGTCATTAGTTTATTTTTTGTACATTGAAAAGTTACTTTCATCCGATAGATACATAAAAAATCTAGAACTACTACCAACACCCTACGATACTAATGAGATGCCAGAAAATCTGGCGCCTAAAAAATGGAATTCCAGAAGAAACTTGGTTTAAAAGCGCCTTTAAGTTTTCGGTTATAAATAACGCAATTCCGTTTATGAGAGTCATGGTTTCAAGATATAACATTAATGTTTAGGCCAGACAAAAATGCCTATGTTTAGCGTTACCCGATCTACCCGAAAATTGTGTCCCAAACCTAACGTTATTTATTTATTTTTAAATGTTGAAGTATGAAAAACTGTGGAAAGAATCTGTTTAAAAAGCCGTAAAATTATAGTTGTATTGTTCTTTATTGATTTACTTTTATTATAGAAAAATAATAGTTCATTATTATATTTCTCCATAAAATAATAATTAGAAAATAAAAAAAAATGCCTACCTACCTATCCCATTTTTTTGGGTCAAGTAACCCTAAAACACACGTAATATTTTTTTCAAGCCTTAGTTTTATAATTGGTACACAAAATAATGAATGAAGAATTCTTCACTACAGAATCAAAGATTAAAGATACAAACATGCCAATTTTATCTTTTAAGTATGAAGAATTGTCCGTTACAAAAAAACTCCTTTTATATATTTTAATTCATTTTTATGGTAACAATATTCTAATATAGAATAGAAACATATACTTGAAATTGCATCATTCATGAATGCTAAGCGTAAACATTTTCAACACAGGAGTGGATACCCATTATGTACCCACCCTATTTCATGTCTTGTAACATGCCTTCAGAAATTCCCTTTTTAATTGAATTAGCGATGATTTTATATTAAGAAATGTTTTATCAATACGAGTATGTAATCTGTTTTTAAACATTGAAGATACTCTAGTATCATTGTCACCTGTGCCAGGCCCAGTTAGTTCAGTTGGTAACGCATCTATCAATCCGGGGGAGTAAGTTTGAATCCCCTACTGGCCACAGTTTCCATGATAACTGATATATGACATTGCATCCCTTTGTCATTCATCTCTCATCAAGTGGAAGATATATGACTTGTTTGCAGAGATGAGTGTGTTTTCAGGATCCCAGGAAAGAGTGGTTAGGTTATTGCTACATGTAAATTACCTATATTTTATGTCCATGCATTAAACTTTTAGTGAAAATAAATTTTCAAAGTTTTCCTTTAAGTGTGATTATAAGCCCTGTGTCTGAGGCATTTGTGGTCAAATCACGCTAGTTCAAAAACATGTCCCAGATCTTGTGGGTGTATAAGTGCTCTGCAAGTTTGGCAAGAGTCGATGAACAAGAGGCTCATGGGCCTTAACAGTCACATGATTATCCTTGATGACATAAAGCTATATGAATCTATTTTCCAACATTTTTCCTTCAGGAAGTGGCAAAAATCCAAACATGGATTTTGAATGTCACATCTGTATCAACAAATCACATAATTTTCTCTTATATAGAGTTAGTAAAGTATGTACCCACACCAAGGGTTAAACTGTGAGACCCTGGGTCATGAAATTCAAAATTTTTATGACGGACTCATAGCCAAATAATTATGCTTACAATTTTTTTTTCACTGCTTCCTATAATAGTAAAACCGGGCACGATTAGCTCAGTTGGTTACGCGTCCGACTATCAATCCAGGGGTCCCCCGCCTGGCAACAGTCTACGTGATGATTGATATATGACATTGTGTCTCATTTTCATTTGTCTCTCACCACTGATTCAAGTGGGAAAGTTATCAGTTACTTGCAGAGATGCGGTGTGCTTGAGTACTGGTTAATCCTGTCTGACTATCAATCCAGGGGTTCCCCGCCTGGCAACAGTCTCCGTGATGATTGATATATGACATTGTGTCTCATTTTCATTTGTCTCTCACCACTGGTTCAAGTGGGAAAGTTATCAGTTACTTGCAGAGATGCGGTGTGCTTGAGTACTGGTTAGTCCAAGGAAACAGTGGTACGGTTAACTGATCGTCTGTTAGCCCTTGATGGCATAAAAATGACGCTAAATATTCAATCAATCAATCTTATAATAATATTTTAAAACTGATCTTGAATTTGACTGTTTTGGCACAGGTCCAAGATTACAGAGGCGGGTGGGGATGGGCGTCACTCAGTAAAACATAAGCATTAACCGTCATGCCAGCAACAACAAATCACACCAAAAATTTCTCTCTCTCTCTCTCTCTTATATATATAGTAAAGTATGCCCCACCACACCGCAAGACCCAGTGACATGAAATTCACATTCACAAATAGATGTCAATAATCAGGCTTACCAATTGTTTCCAAGTGCTTCTTATAATAATAATAATACGATTTTAAAATTGATCTTGAATTTGACTATTCTGACCCCGCCCATAAGACCTCATGGGGGTGGGGACAATGAAACTCACGTAGGTATTAACCATCATGTCAGCAACAAAAAATCACACCAAAAACATTCACAGAAGTCTATTCATGCTGCTGAGTCACAAGAAATAATTTTTTGTCATTTTCTCTTATACAGATTTAGTAAAGTAGACCCCACCTCAGGGTCAAACCGCGAGACCAAGGGGTATGAAATTCACAAATTTTATAAAGAACCCATAGACATCAATAATCATAAGGACTATGGCTTGAACTTCCAGAGAAAATGTTTTTTTAAAGTTTCCATTACAATGTGCCTATAAGCCCTGTGTTACTAAAGTGGCTTTTGTGAATGAATAATGCTGGTTCAAGAGATCTCCCTTCATCCGAGATATTGTTGTTATATAACTTTCTTGCAGGTTTGGTTAAAATTCATTTAAAAATAGGGGTGATATCTTGTCTACAAGAAAAAGGTTAACAGATGGACATCTGACAACTTATCACAACATAATCCCTGCCAGCCAGTAGAACTTTAAACGTCCAGGGAATTTAATCAACTTCTATTTTATATGATTTATTACATGTATTTTCAAAACTAGCACAACATATTATAAATATTCTTTTTATGACTTTAAATCAATGTAATATGTTAATTGGTGTAAAATTGATTTGATGCATGAAATGTCAATAATAAATTTTGTCAGGTGTCCCTTTAGTACATAATTAAGCATCATACAACTTTTATGCTTGGTAAATTAGTACAATGTAGTAACTGCTTACCAAAAATAAAAAGTTGTGTATGAGATTTGGGTCCATTCTCTTAATATGAAATTTTATTTTAACATATACTTGATTTACTGACTGGAAGAATGAATATATAACAAACAAATTCCCTTGCAGGAACATAAATTGATAAATAGTTTTAATACATACAGATACAAAATATATGTTATATTGATTCATATTTCTATTAGTAGTATTCACTTTGCTAATTCATTATGATACTAATTGTTATTACAACATATAAGTTATACATTAAAAATATACAAACAACAAAATTATAAAATACATAGCGTTTTTCAAACGTTAATGTTATTTGTATATACGTAATTACTATATAAAATATAAGCACATCATTGTATAAAATTATAAATTTATCCATAACAGAATATAATAAAGTTTAATATACAAGTATGTAATAAGTACAAAACTTCTTTGTGCGTGTGTTGTTCTTTGTTGTGTTACTTGCAATATAAACACATTTTTGTCCCGAAAATACAAAAATAAACAATATCATGCGGCTTTGAAGTCTTGCCTTCAAAATGATCAGTGCTGCTAATTACGAATTAATGCTATTGTATTATTCGATTCAAATATTTGGATAAGTGTATTGAATGAATCCCTCAGTAAAGTTTATTTGAAATCATGATTACAGAAAATAACATACAATAAACTGGCAAGTTTAAATACTAGAAATATCACCGAAGGTGATAAATATCCCCAGATGGCGCCCTGACACAGTTATTGCACCCTTTTACTGCCTGCTTTGACACAGATCACTTTTGTGAAGTATCATTGAATTCCAGCCAATGTTTGCCAAGAAACAGCGACAGCAAAAACAATGTCTGAAAAATTCAAAGGGCCACAACTCATTGAAAAATTATTCAGGCGCAACATGTCGATGTTTTACACAACTTGGCTTGGTGCCAATCACTCTGGTGAAGTTTTATAGAATTCCACCCAATGGTTGCGGAGAAATAGTGACCACAAAATATATGTATGAAAAATTCAAAGGGCCATAACTCATTGAAAAATTATTCTCGCACAACATGCTGACAATATGCACAACTAGGCTTGTATCTGTAAGAAACCTTTCAGGTAGTACATACTGGTTCCATTTGCTACACATATTCAGGACTGTAACCATAAGTTAAATTATCTTGTAAGGGAATTGGGATATCCTCATGTAAAAAAAAAGCAGGAAAGTGACTTTGTACTTTATCTCCCCCCACCAATATATCTGGCATGTTTTGTAAGGTATTCTGACCAATTTCTATTACAAAATAATATATTTTTTAATTTTGCAGAATTTGGTTTAATACGAGATTAATGTTATATAAAGTGAATTTATAAAAAGTAATTTTAAAGTTTTCAATAATAAAATAAAAAATAAGAACATATTGATTTCAGTTAAGTATCAGTTAATTTCACTTGTGAACGCAGTTATGGAAATGGTATGCTCTTCTGTGGCTTCGCAACTCATGACCATACCACTTCATCACTAGATAAAATAACAACAGTACCGCAAGCAGGTGCACACAGGGATAATTTATGCCAAATATGAACAAATCTGACATACCGGTTCTTAGAAACAGTTTTGGTAATTCCCAATTTTTACCCTGTGGAACCCAGTCATTTTTATAAAACTGAACCTCCTTCACCAAACATTGCTTATGTGAAGATATAGGTAAAATCATTTCCACTTTAAAAAAGAAAAAAATATTTATTATAATGACATGTGTCCCCTAATTGAACTCTTGGGGCGGGTCATTTTTAACCCAAGGGACACAATTTGAACAAATCTCGGTTATGACAATAGCTTTTCATGACAAGCTAAAAACAAAATAGATTTAAAAAAAAAATCAAACATGAGCTAAACAAAAAAACATTAACCTAAGGTTTTAGAGGGTAAAGTATTAAAAGTTGAGTACATTGTTTATGTAAGATAATATGAATTGAGTCACTATAACATATACTGAGCAAAAGTAGAAACATCCCACTTATGGATCCGACATATATCCAGCTATGTTTATGTTACACATCCAGCGAATGTACATGCGAAATGTATATACATATACACTCACAAAACATTAATTGATATGGATTCACAAATGAATAAACTTCCTTTTCTGTATAGATACCACCAACCTTATAGATTTCCAGCAATCTTTCTTTGAACATGGTGGGACGTTTCTACATTTGCTCAGTATAGGTAGTTTGTTCAGAAAGAGAGAAAGGACTGAGCTAAACATTAAACAGCAGACGAATATGATGACAACACTGACATCAGGGTCATGACAATAGTTCTTCTTATTTTTCAAAACAGTTGAGCTAAAAATGATATTTTACTGAAACCAGCAAATTATCTCTTAATATAATATCAACTGTACATACATTAACATGAACATATGGAGTAACTATATAATATATGCTGTACATACATAAACATGAACATATGGAGTAACTTTATAATATATGCTGATCAACTGTACATACATAAACATGAACATATGGAGTAACTATATAATATATGCTGATCAACTGTACATACATAAACATGAACATATGGAGTAACTATATAATATATGCTGATCAACTGTACATACATAAACATGAACATATGGAGTAACTATATAATATATGCTGATCAACTGTACATACATAAACATGAACATATGGAGTTACTATATAATATATGCTGTACATACATATACATGAACATATGGATTAACTATATAATATATGCTGATCAACTGTACATACATAAACATGAAAATATGGAGTAACTATATAATATATGCTGATCAACTGTACATACATAAACATGAACATATGGAGTTACTATATAATATATGCTGATCAACTGTACATACATAAACATGAACATATGGAGTTACTATATAATATATGCTGATCAACTGTACATACATAAACATGAACATATGGAGTTACTATATAATATATGCTGATCAACTGTACATACATAAACATGAACATATGGAGTAACTATATAATATATGCTGATCAACTGTACATACATAAACATGAACATATGGAGTTACTATATAATATATGCTGATCAACTGTACATACATAAACATGAACATATGGAGTTACTATATAATATATGCTGATCAACTGTACATACATAAACATGAACATATGGAGTTACTATATAATATATGCTGATCAACTGTACATACATAAACATGAACATATGGAGTAACTATATATGCTGTACATACATAAACATGAACATATGGAGTAACTATATAATATATGCTGATCAACTGTACATACATAAACATGAACATATGGAGTAACTATATAATATATGCTGATCAACTGTACATACATAAACATGAACATATGGAGTTACTATATAATATATGCTGATCAACTATACATACATAAACATGAACATATGGAGTTACTATATAATATATGCTGATCAACTGTACATACATAAACATGAACATATGGAGTTACTATATAATATATGCTGATCAACTGTATGTATACATAAACATGAAAATATGGAGTTACTATATAATATATGCTGATCAACTGTATGTATACATAAACATGAAAATATGGAGTTACTATATAATATATGCTGTACATACATAAACATGAAAATATGGAGTCACTATATAATATATGCTGATCAACTGTACATACATAAACATGAACGTATGGAGTAACTATATAATATATGCCGATATGTTTTGGCTGATGATCAACTGTACATATATAAACATTAAATTATACTATACTAAAATTTTGCTCTCCTGGCTCTCAATGGCGGATCTACTCTTTAAAAAAATCCAGCGCACCCCCAGTCCCTGAACTCCAATATTTTATTAAAATTCACTATATTTCTGCTTAAAAAGCATGTGTACACCCCCTCAACTCCTGGATCCGCCCCTGGCTCAAAGCGTAAAGATAATTTCAAATCATTTTGGTTATAATTATAAATACATCGCACCAGGTATGTATAGAATGGTTGTCGAATCTATAGAGGTTTCAAACTTTCATTATGACATAAACAGATTTCCTTGTAGTGTGAATAGACTATAAAGGAACCAATATATCTTAGCATGTCTTCATGCTTTTTGTGTATGAATTCTATTAAACTTAGATCTATCAATAAATTGTGAGTACAATGTAAAATTCCATGAATCCTTAATATGCGAAACTGTTATCATACAGCAGAACTTTTTTTGTCTCCTGCTTTGGCAAAGATGGGAAGGATTGCTTGTTCTTTGTTTGCACGTTTAGCTTCTGATGCTGTCGACGATCTAGACCGTCTGCTACTTCCGCTTCGCTGACTTCCGCTTCGCTGACTTCCGCCAGGTGACCTTGACCTGTCACTGTGTTTTTGTCTGTCACTGCTGTGGGTGCGCCTCGGTTTTCTATGGCCTTCACTGTCTCTTTCACCATCTTTTCTGTATCTTCGATGGGAACTTGACCGCGAAGGTGAATTTCTCCGCAGACGATCGTTTTTATTATAACGTTGTCCAGATGATACTGTTGTCGCTGTGAACTCTGTGCCTTCTGTAACCAAAGATGTACCTGTTGCATCAGAACTCTCATAAGTTCTTGTTGGGGATGAATCTCTCCTTTTGGATTTATTATTTCGGGAATTTTTGTCATCTCTTTGATCAGTCTCTTGACGAGTTATTTTTTCATGTTTCGAAAGTGTTGCAATCGTGAGAGGTGAATCACTACGTAGATTTCGCTTTGAGAAATCATCTCTTCTAGATGTACGTTGAGATTCATTTCCTCCATCAATTAAATCTGTTTGCTTTGACCTTTTGTAAGAACTTCTGCGTCTATCATTAGTTTCTCGTTCCATAGTGTATGACCCACCAATTGGGTCATCGTCTATACTAGAAGAGTCTTCGTAGGAAGATTCACTTGAGAATGCCTCATTCACTTGACCACCACGTGGTCTGCGCACACGAGGTGGCGATAAATCTCTTCCATCAATGTCACTACCAATAGATGAACTGTCCGAGCCATGCCGCGTGTAAGCAGCATTCACGTGTCCCTGATCTTGCTCTTTATCGCGCCGACGAGACCTTTCCTTTTTCCGACGAGCAGCCTCGGGGTCTGGAAACTGATTAACACGTGACCGCCGAGGATAATCTAGTTGGGTATTGGAAGCAGCTGTAAAAGAAATATGCATATGTGTAGACGATATATCATATATCTGTTGGTTTGTCCAAAGGGAACATCATTGGATACACTTGTAAGTAGCACACACTTTAGAGCGGCATACCCTGTAAGTTTTACCTTTTAATTCAATAAAGAACTGGTATAATTGTAATATTTAGCATAAATTGTGACTATCTGGGTCATATATGGTGCAAAATGCCGTTATTTATCATTAAAAACATGTTAGTCTAACTGATCTTCGTTATATCCATAAATGTTTGGATATTTCCGAGTGCCATTGATAAAAAATGCACGACAGTCAATGTAAATGTTCAGTTTAGATTTTCTTTGCATTTTATAATTGTGAATCATGTTACTTTGGAATAGTAATAACAGCCCCCTAAATATGGCAAATGACAGCCCTGCCCGAGGTCAGTTCAGATAACTGACTTAAACGTCAAGACGAAATCATGGTATTGAGAACACATGGTGGGGAAACAAAAAATATCACATGACAACAAAATTAATGATATCACCACACCGAAAATCTGATAAAAATGGAATAATTTAGGTAAAACATTGTTCATAACTTTTTTTACTAATGAAGCAATTTACAAAACAAGAGGGCCAGAATGTCCCTAAATCCCTCACCTCTGGCAGAGGAGACAATGCCAAGAAGGCAATTTTTGCAGGTGCTAGAATGTACATATTCATATAACATTAATAATCAGATTTGGCCAGTTCAACAACTTTTCTGACATATTATGGTTATATAACTAATGTGCAAGTTCAGTGAAAATCAAATAAAAAATGCGGGTGCTAAAGGGCACACAATGCATTTTTTAATGTTTTAAGGGCCATAACTCCGACATTAACACTCCGATTTGGCAAGTTCAAGAACTTATCCGAGATATTATGGTTATATAACTACTGTGTAAGTTTGGTGAGAATCAAATGACAAATGTGCGTGCTAGAGTACACACAAGTTCAAATATTACATTTTTTAATGTTTCAAGGGCCATAACTCTGACATTAATGCTCCGATTTGGCCAGTTCAAGAACTTGTTTGAGATATTATGGTTATTTAACTACTTTATTAGTATAGTGAAGAACCAATGAAAAATGCGAGTGCTAGAGTGCACACAACAAAAAAGTTAACGGACGGACGGACAACAGACAATCAGAATAGCTTTACAATAAAGCACAGGTGAGCTAACAATAAAGTGTCAAAAAGATGCCAACATTTTTTCTTTCCATCGATGTTACTATAAGAAGTGAATGCTATACTTTATGCTTCAATAATATTTCTGAGACAGCATGCATGTCGACCACACTTTCTGACGCTTGAAGATCTGAAATTGTGTTTTAGCTTGTCTTTGCTGTGTTTTAACATGAATTTAACCAAGAACCAAATACACCTTTATTTTTTATGAAATAAATCGTTTTTTAGCTTAAACATAGTAAAATGTCGACCTCGCCAATTTTAGCAGATTGAAATTTAGATGGCGACCACGTAAACTTTAAAACACTCTCGGTAAAATGTTCAACACAAACCAATTTTAAAAGTTTCTAAAGAGTATCCTTTCTGCAACATTTAAAATCTATTAATGTTTCAAAACATCTTATTCATGTTCTAAATTAAATTTATGTAGAATCTGGTTGGTTGAATCTTTTGAATATAGATGTTTGTGTTATACATAATATATAAGATCATGTGTGAAGGTGACTTAAAATAAAGTTAATTGCTTTTAGTTGCCTTCAAACATGCTCTTATATATTTTGAAGTTTATGTAATAGATATAAGTCCAGTATGTAAAATATTGGACTTCATATAAAATATTGTTTTCATAATATAGTAATTTTTTTTATTTTTATTAAGCATGTTTTAATCAAAATAAATAAACATTTGTCAAACGTTTCATAAATCAAAGTCCATCTGCCTAACTTCTAACATAAATTGCACGAGAGATCCGAGAGATCCGGGTAGTTACTTTACACATACATGTTAATATTGGATGGCAATCGCGCTTTTCTAAATTACGTATGGTTAAGTCATGACATCTTCAGATGAAAGTGATAATGCAATGTTTATAACTCAGTCTAATTATTCAAATGCCGAATGTGACATTAATTCGGATACTGGAGTTTCTGAAATTCTTCAGTTAGAAGGAAAACTTACTGGATTTGATATTAACTTTGATTTATTCTCGGATATATCAGACTTTAAAGGTGACAATATTTTGTTATTAAATCAAATAAATGTTAATGAGTTTATTGCTTTTTACCTATAGATTTCATGGAAGCTTTTTTTTCTATTTATTTCAGTCACACAAGCTTCCCAGTATCCGAATATCCCTCCGTCACTTCCCCTATGGGCCTCTCAGTCCAGTATTAATGTGTAGAAATACTGGACTGTACTATAAAAATATTGGATGGCTCTCTATTGAGTGCCATCCAGTATTAAATATACAGTATTGCGAGAATAAAGGATGACGTCATTATAAATTGTTACATAAAGTATACTGTCATGAAGTTTTAACACACACCTATACCATGTATACATAGTCATTTATAAAACGGTGACATTATTTCAAGTCAAGCATATTGTCATTTTGCCTTGAGGTTGGATGCTCAATCACTTTTTCGATATTGTAGGAAATGTTTTTAAACAATAAGTTGCCTGAGACAGCATGAACTCAGACATACCCAAGACACACTTGTATACATACGTGTTGTATGATTTGCTCTTCAGTCAAGTCAATTTGAAATGTATAAAACTATTTATTTGTTAGTTCAGTGTTTTATTAACATTGCATCTATGTACTATAGGAGTTTTTCATGGTTTAATTTGTTTGAAGAATTGTGTTCCTTTAAATTACAACTATGTTTGTTTGAAATAATAATCATGAGATTAAATTTTGATAAAACAAAGAGAATTAACAAAAATAAGTTTATCATTGCCAGTTTGTCATGAAGAGAAATGCCCTGAGAATCTTCCAAGCCTGTCCAACATATAAACTAAACCAGTTTCAAAACCCAGTAAATCAATGTCCACGACACTGCTTAAGTTTTTGACATCAAATGTGAGACAAACAGACAAAGTTTATATCAGAAATGGATGGGATAAACTTATCCCTTTCAAACCTTTTTGGTCGGTCCATGAATCATCTCAACATCATTCTTTTAACCTCCTATAAAGTTGATGTATCTGCTGGCAAACAGACATGATCATAATTTCAAAAAAATCTTCATTTACATAGAATACTGCATATTCATGGTTACAATCAAACTACGGGACCACACCTGTTCACAGTAAAATACCAAGTTATCTACTGGGAATGTACAAGCTTGAATTTGTTAGAACAAAAGGCCCAAGTGAGCCTGAGGATGCTCTACTGACTCACAGTGGCCATAGCACATTTTGCAATTCTCCTATGCAATAAAAACATCGGGGCAGGGTCATTTTTAACCCTAGGGACACCATTTGAACAAATCTAACAAAACTATAGTTGGTCATCATTACTACATAAACATTTTAAAAATCTGTTGAGCTGTTCATGAGAAGAAGATTTCTTAAGTTTTGGACTATTTTTAGTAATGGCGGCCATCTTGAATTTTAGATAAAAAAAAAAAATCTTCTATATAGTCTCCTATGCAACAGAAACATCCATGTGAAGTTTTAGTTTAACTGGCTTAGTGGTTTCAGAACAGATGAAATAAAAAGAGAATTTTCTGTTTTCCCATAGTATCCGTATGTAAAATTCTAAGACCCCTTACAGGGCCCCTATAAATTTTAGCCCCTAAATTCTTATCTGCAATCAAACCCCTACACATAGGGATAATTTATGCAAAATATGAACAAATCTGACATACCGGTTCTTAAGAAAAACGAATTTAGTAATTCACAATTTTTACCCTTTTGGGGCCCCTCCTGACCCCATAAGACAGTTGAGCCCAGTCATTTTTACAAATATGAACCTCCTTCACCAAACAATGCTTCTGTGAAGATATAGGCAAAATCATTTCCATTTTAAAAAAAAAAAAAAAAAAATATATTATAATGACATGTGTCCCCTATTGAACCCTCGGGGCGGGGTCATTTTTAACCCTAGGGACACCATTTGAACAAATCTAACAAAACTATAGTTGGTCATCATTTCTACATAAACATTTTGAAAATCTGCTTGGCCGTTCATGAGAAGAAGATTTTTTAAGTTTTGGACTAATTTAAGTAAAGGCGGCCATCTTGAATTTCAGATCGAAAAAAAATCTTCTGTATAGTCTCCTATGCAATAGAAACACCCATGTGAAGTTTCAGTTTAATTGGCGTAGTGGTTTCAGAGAAATTGCTGCTAACAGATGGCGGACGACAGACAACGCGCCATCGCATAAGCACTTCTGGCCTTTGTCCAGTAGAGCTAAAAATGATTTTTGTAATTCCCAATTTTTACCCTTCTGGGGCCCCTCCTGACCCCTTAAAACAGCGGAACCCAGTCATTTTTACAAATCTGAACCTCCTTCACGAACAATGCTTCTGTGAAGATATAAGCAAAATCATTTCAGTTTTAAAAAAAAATAAAAAAATATTATAATGACACATGTCCCCTAATTGAACCCTCAGGGCAGGGTCATTTTTAACCCTAGGGACACCATTTGAACAAATCTAACGAAACTATAGTTGGTAATCATTACTACATTTTTAATATCTGTTGGGCCGTTCATGAGAAGAAGATTTTTTAAGTTTTGCACTATTTTAAGTAACGACAGCCATCTTAAATTTCACATTGGAAAAAAAAAAAATCTTCTGTATAGTCTCCTATGCAATAGAAACATCCATGTGAAGTTTCAGTTTACCTGGCCTAGTGGTTTCAGAGAAAGTGCTGCTAACAGACGACAGACAACGGACAACACGCCGTCGCATAAGCACTTCTGGCCTTTGTATTGGCTAAAATTCACAATTACTATATGTACATGAATATGATTACTATATATTCAGTTCAAATCAATTCAATTTTCTTATTCTGACAGCACAATCATCATAAATATTAAAATGTCAATATTAATATATCCAAATATGTGCACCTGTTCAGACTAAGAATATTATATCTCGCACTCAGGATTATAAATCGTTAAATAAACACATATAAAGTTAAATACATGCAACAAATAGCTGCAACCAATACCACATACAACTTTCAATGATGATGATGATCACCATCATCATCATCATCATCACCATCACCTACACCCTCATCATCATCATATTTATTGCTCTCTCTCATATAATCAAGCATGTATCGGTGTGATAGCATATATACCTCTTACAAAATATTATATAATAATGCATAATATTTTTATGCGCCTCACTTATATACATTTACAATGCAAACACCATTCTTTACTATGTTACAAGATACGATTTATATCATAGAAAACGTTCATGATTTAAACATATTGTTCATGCAATAAACCATCACAATATATATTATTTATGTACACTTTATCGCAAACACCCCGTGGAGAATTGCCCCTAGGATATTTGCCACTTCCCTTTAATTCCCAAATATAGATATTGTCAGCCAATCAGTAATTATCAGCCAACATTTACTACAAAGGATTAAAAGGACTAGATGAACAATTTACTTAAATTGCAATATGATTTAAATTATTTATAAATTAGAAATTTAAAAAAAAAGTATAATTAAAATAATAGTTTAGCGTAATTCTATTTAAAATGTGCACTAAAACTGTAATTTATTAAGAAACTAAAATTATATTATGGGAACTATCACACCAATTTAGAAAAATATTTAAAACAAGAGCTGTCAGAGGGACAGCTCGCTCGACTATTCAAATATTTGTCACAAAAGTACAAATTTGATTGAGACTGATGACAAATCCAAGCAAATTAGAGTTATCTAACTTACAAAATTGACAAAATTGAGTAGGTCTTATAACTGCAATATCTTGTATGAAGTTTCAATCAAATACATGCAGTGACTGCTGAGTTATAAAATTTCTAAGTAAAACAAAGGTCCTAATTTGCAAAAGAATCTGGCATGAGTTAGCTGACTTCATTAATTTGGTTGATTTTATGACTACAAAGCCATATGTAAAGTTTTAATCAAATACATTGAGCGGTTGGTGTAATACAGACTTGACAGTACTAGCATGCAAAACTTTAACCAAAATTCTAAGTCAAAGAAAGGCTATAATTTGCATTATGTTCTTGCAAGAGTTATAAATCTAACTTAGTTATTGTAGTAGAGTTGATGACTCGGAAGGCTTGTGTAAAGTTTTAATCAAATACATAGAGTGGTTGGCAAGATACAGACTTAATGGTACTTGCATGCAAAACTTTAACTAGATTTTCTAAGTCAAACACGGGCAATAATTTACATTATATTCAGGCAAGAGTTATGTAACTTAATTAATGTAGTAGGGTTGATGACTGGGAAGACTTGTGTAAAGATTCAATCACATACAATGAGTGGTTGGTGAGATATGGACTTGATGGTACTTGCATGCAAAACTTTAACCAGAATTTCTTAGTCAAACAAGGGCAATACTTTGTGTTATATTCATGCAAGAGTTATCTCACTTAATTATTGTAGTAGGGTTGATGACTGGGAAGACTTGTGTAATGTTTCAATCACAGACATTGAGTGGTTGGTGAGGTATGGACTTGATGGTACTTGCATGCAAAACTTTATCCAGAATTTCTTAGTCAAACAAGGGCAATACTTTGTGTTATATTCATGCAAGAGTTATCTAACTTAGTTGTTGTAGTAGGGTTGATGACTAGGAAGGCTTGTGTTTCAAGGCAATACATGCAGTGGTTACTGAGATAGGGACTTGTATGCAAAACTTTAACCAAGGTGTGACATCAACACCTGGGTGAGTAGAATAGCTCTCTTTATTCTCCTAATAGTCAAGCTTAAAATGAGTATCACTTTTGATCAGATATGCTAGACAGAGACTAGAGAGACAAAACAGATATCGACATAGTTGGTATCCTCCAGGATAGGCACTTTCTGTTCAGTTTGAATATTGCTTAATGTTACCGATGCAACATTTGTCACACCTTGAACTCATCAGTTAATTGCTCATTGATTAGTAAGAACCAGATGTACAAACTAATTAAAAAATGTATCATGTACAAATTGGCATTTATCAAATGAAAATATTGTTTCTGTCTTAAGACTGAAGGCTGCGATTAATTGTTATAAGATATTATGTAATTCGATGTCGTTGCGCGAAAAGTTAATATTTTATTAAACTATTGATTCATTTTTTTATAATAACAGTTATTTATTCCTTCTAAAGTCTTACGCATAAAAATACCCTTTTTAATTCCTAATACTTAATAAAATACATAAAAATATAAATACAATGAACGTAGAATTATTTTTTATAAATTTTAAGACATTCTATGTGCATGTAAGTATTTTACCCCATAACACAATTTAAATGGCTTTATAACTTCATGAAAAGACACGAAATTAAGACAATAAATGTCCCAAATAATCTTCCCGAGTGGGCATCATAACAACGATATAAATTACTGTGCGATAATCTGGATTATGTACAGTCACGAGAAATCCCAAAGGTTGCAGATATTTGCCGACTCACTGTAAAAAAATAGAGATGTGTTAAACACAGCTATATTTTTTCACAAGTCTGCAAACATGGGCAACCTTCAAAAGTGTAAAAAGGACCAAAGAGTTAAACCCTTACTTTAATAAAAATAAAATCAATGGGAAGTTTAAGAAAATATCTTGTTATGCTGATAAGTACAAATTCAGAATAATGTAGTTGAAATATGGTGTTGGAGATATATCCAGTTTCACCAAAAAATGTTTTCATTTTATAAAGAACATATAGAGAAATTGGTGATTAAAAAAAATTAATTAATTCAAAGTTATGAAAAAATTACCAACATGTAGAGGGCATTTTAAACAACATTTTATGATATTAAAGTACAAATTTGATATATTAAACGGCTAATGATTTATTAAGATTACACTAAAATTGTCCTTCTTTGTTTATAGTAAAAATATTATCGGATTTTCATGCGACCCTGATATCGAAAGTTGGGTATGGGACAAGCCTTCAGGAAATGATAATAATTATTTGTTACACACCTCTCCCCTTTAAAAATACTGCCAAATTTCTATTCTGCTCATCTCACTTATAGTTAAATCTTCAGCCCACATAATATATCCACCATAAAAATGCTTTCTCACACTAATCTTATATATCAGGCATTTTGAGTGGAATTCACTGGAATTCTTGTTATCATATAATCTGCTAATCAACACAATATAATCTGTTAATCAACACTATATAATCTACTAATCAATGTTATAAATTCTACTAATCAACACTTTATAATCTGCTAATTAACACTATAATCTACTTTATAATCTGTAAATCAACACTATATAATCTGCTATTCAACACTTTATAATCTACTAATCAATGTTATATAATCTACTAATCAACACTATATGATCTGTTAATCAACACTATATAATCTACTAATCAGCGTTATATAATGTGCTAATCAACATTATATAATCTGCTAACCAACACTATATAATCTGCTTACCGACACTATATAATCTGCTAATCAACACAATATAATCTGCTAAACACTAGAACATCTCCTAATCAACGTTATATAACCTGCAAATCAACACTATATAATCAGTTAATAAATACTATATATTCTGTTTTTCAACACTATAGAATCTGTTTATCAAATTGTTAAATAATCGGCTAATCAACACTATATGATATGCTAATAAACACTATCTAATCTGTTAATCAACACTATATTATATGCTAATCAACGCTACATTATCTGTTAATCAACTCTATATAATCTGCTAATCAACACTATACATGTATAATGTGTTTATCAACACTGTATAATCTGTTAATCAACACTTTATAATCTGCTAATCAACACTATATATACTTCTAATCAACACTATATAATCTGCTATTTAATCTGCTAATCGACACTATATAATCTGCTAATCAACACTATAATTTGCTATATAATCTGTTAATCAACACTAAATAATTTGGTAATCAATACTATATAATCTGCTATATCAATGCTAATCAACACTATATAATCTGCTGTATAATCTGTAAATCAACACTATATAATCTGCTAATCAACACTACATAATCTGCTTATCAACACTATATCATTTGGTAATCAACACTATATAATATGTTAATCAACACTATATAATCTATTAATCAACACTATATAATCTGCTAATAAACACTACATAATCAGTTAA
The DNA here is from genome assembly GCA_029582155.1 of Panopea generosa. Classification (NCBI taxonomy): domain Eukaryota; kingdom Metazoa; phylum Mollusca; class Bivalvia; order Adapedonta; family Hiatellidae; genus Panopea; species Panopea generosa. The sequence continues at coordinate 32,903,966 of CM055903.1, read as the reverse complement.
TCAAAACTATATAATCTGTTGATCAACACTATATAATCTGCTAATCAACACTACATAATCTGTTAATCAACACTATATACCGTATATTCCCTACATTTTACAAGTTGGGGGCGTTTATAAAAGATAAAAAAAGCAAATTTAACAACAGTTGAAAATACAATAAAACCAATAAAACCATGGAAAAAAACCTTAAATCAGGTTTAAATCCCTGAAAAAGTGGTTCAGAATTATTTTAGAGTGAATGAAATAATCGACATAGGATGAAAAAAGCTGAAAATCTGTATGAAATTACTAGTCTGCGTACTGGAATATCCGAATTTAAGGTCAGTGTACTCTTCACTTTAAATCAATTGGACGCTTGCTCTTATCAACGTGGAACAATGAGCTTTCAGCGTACACAGATTAACCGCATTTTCCCACGTTTTGTAATGTTTTAATCGACAGACGATATTTTTACTAGCATTAAACAGCAAATATGGGGAAGTAATTGTTCAACCAAAAGTGGTTAAGTGGTCACCCAAGATATAAACAATGGGTTAAAGAGTTCAAAGGTAATAAACACTTCGCTAATTGTTGTCTGTGTAACAAAATAATCGATCAGGGAAAGATTGTGAATACGCACTCAAATCATATATACGTTTTATTTTTTAATTTTCCAGAAAAATAGGTGGGGGGCGTTTATTAGAGTGGGGGCGTTTATAAGGGTATATACGGTAGTCTGCTAATCAACACTATATAATCTGCTAATCAACACTATATAATCTGTTAATCAACACTACATAATCTGCTAATCAACACTACATTATCTGTTAATCAACACTATATAATCTGCTAATCAACACTATATTATATGCTTATCAACACTATATAATCTGCTAAGCAACACTATATAATCTGCTAATCAACACTATAGATATAATCTGCTAATCAACACAATATAATCTGCTAATCAACACTGTAAAATATGCTAATCAACACTTTATAATCTGCTAATCATCACTATATAATCTGTTAATCAACACTATAAATTATAATGTTCTTATCAACACTATATAATCTGCTAATCAACACAATATAATCTGCTAATCAACACTATATAATATGCTAATCAACACTATATAATCTGCTAATCAAAACTTTATAATCTGCTATATAATCTGCTAATCAACACTATATAATCTGCTAATCAACACAATATAATCTGCTAATCAACACTATATAATATGCTAATCAACACTATATAATCTGCTAATCATCAGTATATAATCTGTTAATCAACACTATAAATCATAATCTGCTAATCAACACTATATAATCTGCTAATCAACACTATATAATCTGCTAATCAACACAATATTATCTGCTTATCAACACTTTATAATATGCTCATCAACACTTTATAATCTGCTTATCAACACTATATAATCTGCTAATCAACACTATATAATCTTCTAATCAACACTATATAATCTACTAATCAACACTATATAATCGGCTAATCAACACTATCTTATCTGGTTATCAAAACTATATAATCTGCTAATCAACACTGTATAATCTGAAAATCAACACGTTATAATCTGTTAATCAACACTCTATAATCTGAAATTCAACACTATATAATCTGCTGTATAATCTGCTAATCAACACTATATAATCTGAAAATTAACATAATATAATCTGCTTAACAACACTATATGATCAACATGTTATAATACCTTAATCAACACTCTATAATCTGAAATTCAACACTATATAATCTGCTGTATAATCTGCTAATCAACACTATATAATCTGGAAATTAACACTATATAATCTGCTAAACAACACTATATAATTTGAAAATTAACACTATATTATCTGCTAAACAATAGTATATAATCTGAAAGTCAACACTATATAATCCGCTAATCAACACTATATAATCTGCTAATAAACACTATATCATCTGAAATCAACACTATATAATCGCTAAACAACACCATATAATCTGAAATTAACACTATATAATCTGCTAAACAACACTAGATAATCTGAAAATTAAACCTATATTATCTGCTAAACAATACTATATAATCTGAAAATTAACACTATATAATCTGTTCAACAACACTATATAATCTGAAAGTCAACACTATATTATCTGCTAAACAACACTATATCATCTGAAAATCAACATTATATAATCTGCTAATCAACACTATATAATCTGAAATTCAACACTATATAAACTGCTAATCAACACTACATATTCTGCTAATCAACACTATATAATCTGAAAATGATTACTATATAATCTGCTAAACAACACTATATAATCTGAAAATTATCACTATATTATATGCTTAACAACACTATAATCTGCTAATCAACACTATATAATCTGAAAATCAACACTATATAATCTGCTAAACAACACTATATAATCTGAAAATTTACACTATATAATTTGCTAAACAACACTATATAATCTGAAAATCAACACTATATAATCTGCTAAACAACACTATGTTATCTGAAAATGAACACTATATAATCTGTTAATCAACACTATATAATCAGATAATCAACACTATATTATATGCTTAATCACACTATATAATCTAATCAACACTACATTATCTGCTAATGAACACTATTTAATCTGAAAATTAACACTATATAATCTGAAAATCAACACTATAAAATCTGCTATTCAACACTATATAATCTACTAATCAACACTATATTATATGCTAATCAACACTATATAATCTGCTAATCAACACTATATAATCTGTTAATCAACACTATATAAACTGAAAATCAACACTATATAATCTGCTAATAAACACTATATAATCTGCTAATCAACACCTTATTAAATTCCATTCAATACTATATAATCTGCTAATCAACACCATATAATATGCTAAACAACACTTTATAATCTGCTAATCAACACTATATAGTCTGCTTATCAACACTATATAATCTGTTAATCAACCCTACATTATATGCTAATGATCACTATATAATCTGCTAATCAACACTATATAATCTGCTAATCAACACTACATTATCTGTTAATCAACACTATATTATATGCTTATGATCACTATATAATCTGCTAATCAACACGTTATAATCTGTTTATTAATTTACAGTTTTCAGAAGCGTCACATACCTGTTGAAAATACGTCATGTGATTTGGTCATGTTTGTATGAGACTTCTCCTTTCTGGCCTTCATGTAACAGTAAATGGCGATTGCGATGACACCGACGATGAGTGCACAGCCGCCGATGCCAGCTCCTATAAATACACCAGCCGATCCTCCTCCTGACCCCTCTGATGACATATTGTTGTAATTTCCTATAGTAAAAGAACACAATCATGTAATGTATTTTTTGAAACTAAACCTGTATGATTTCAAAAGAACTCCAAAACTCATTCTTCATAAAAAAAATATATACACCTTTTGTGAATAGAATTTGATTTCCTACCTTAATAGAAAGACATTATTATGTATTAGGCATTATTAAACTGCCCCCCACCCCCCCCCCCCCATGTCTTATGTGTGCATGCAGATATTTATTTCAAACATTTAAGGCCTAAATCAAACTCACATTTATATAATTATTTTCTATCAAAATCATGTTTAATTTAGAAAAGCCTTTATTCGGGATATTACACACACCTGCTAAATGCACTAATGGTACAGACGCCTGTACCATATGTGCAACTTCTGGTTTAGAGTTAGATTACATAAAAACAGCACATGGAAGGTAAGAAATATGTGATTTTTCATTATCAAAATTGATTTTAAACAAGAGGCCCAAGAGGGCTTGAGGATGCTCTACTGACTCATAGTGGCCATAGCACTTTTTGAAATTCTCCTATGCAATAGAAATATCGGGGCGGGGTCATTTTTAACCCTAGGGACACCATCTGAACAAATCTAACAATAGTTGGTTATCATTATTACATAATCATTTCGAAAATATGCTGGGCTGTTCATGAGAAGAAGATTTTTTAAGTTTTGGACTATTTTAAGTAATGGCGGCCATCTTGAATTTCAGATTGAAAAAAAAAAAAAAACTTCTGTATAGTCTCCTATGCAACAGAAACATGCATGTGAAGTTTCAGTTTAATTAGCGTAGTGGTTTCAGAGAAAGTGCTGCTAACAGACGACAGACGATGAACGACAGACAACGCGCCATCGCATAAGCACTTCTGGCCTCTGGCCATTCAAGCTAACAAATCTGAACGGCTTGAATAAAGTTGATAAAGGGTCATCCAAGGAACATTTCTGTGAAATTGTTTTAAAATTGATCCAGTGGTTTCTGACAAGATTTTTTAAGGTTTTACTATAGCTTATAAAGTAAACTAACCCCACCCCCTGGCCACCATGTTTTTTGACAAATCACTACAGTTTCAACAAACTTGGTGAAAGGTCCTCCAAGGAACATTTCCATGGAATTATTTTAAAATCGAGCCAGTAGTTTCTGACAAGAAGATTTTTTAAGTTTTTACTATTGAACTTGCCCCGCCCCTTGCAGCCATGTTTTTTGACGAATCAAGATGGCTTGAACAAACTTGGAAGAGGGTCATCCAAGGAACATTTTTGCGAAGATATATCAAAATTGGCTCAGTGGTATTTGACAAGAAGATATTTTAAGTTTTTACTATATCTTATATGGTAAACTAACCCCACCCCCTGGTTGCCATGTTTTTTGACGAATCACTACGGTTTGAACAAACTTGGTAGAGGGTTACCCAAGGAACATTTATGTGAAATTATTTTAAAATCAAGCCAGTAGTTTCTGACAATAAGATTTTTTAAATTTTTACTCATTTAACGTGCCCTGCCCACTGGCAGCCATGTTTTTTGATGATTCAAGATGGCTTGAACAAACTTGGTAGAGGGTCACCCACGGAACATTTCTGTAAAATTATTTTAAAATCGAGCTAGTAGTTTCTGACAAGAAGATTTTTTAAGTTTTTATTAATTAAACTTGCCCCACCCCCTGGCCGCCATGTTTTTGACGAATCAAGATGGCTTGAACAAACTTGGTAGAGGGTCAACCAAGGAACATTTCTGTGAAATTATTTTAAAATCAAGCCAGTAGTTTCTGACAAGAAGAATTTTTAAGTTTTTACTAATTAAACTTGCCCCGCTCCCTGGTGGCCATGTTTTTTGACGAATCAAGATGGCTTGGACAAACTTGGTAGAGGGTCAACCAAGTAACATTTCTGTGAAGTTATATAAAAATTGGCCCAATGTTTTCAGAGGAGAAGTTGTTAGAAGCTAAAAGTTAACAACGGACGACAGTTGATTGATTGATTGAATATTTAGCGTCATTTTTATGCCATCAAGGGCTAACAGACGATCAGTTAACCTAACCACTGTTTCCTGGGATTTACCAGTACTTGAGCACACCCCATCTCCGCAAGTAACTGATAACTTTCCCACTTGAATCAGTGGTGAGAGACGAATGATAATGAGACACAATGCCGTATATCAATCATCACGGAGACTGTTGCCGGGCGGGGATTCGAACTCACGACCCCCTGGATTGATAGTCAGACGCGTAACCGACTGAGCTAATCAGGCCTGGCGGGACGACAGACGACCGACGACAGACGAAGGACATCAAGCAATCACAAAAGCTCACCTGTGAGCCTTTGGCTCAGGTGATCTAAAAATATAGTGTTGAGATTCATTGTCTGGCTGTCACATTTGTATGCAAGCTATTAGACTAACTTCCAGTAGTCTCATTTCAATAAAATTTGGTGTGTATCCATTCTGCCAAGAAAGAAACTTTTAATTTAAATATTTTACGGCTAATACCCCTTTTAGGAAATGCACATTTTGTATTTGCACAATACCAGTACACTATCAAAATTGCTACTGGGGGCATAATTATGTTGTTGTCAGCTCATAATTTTGCTTATTTGACTTTTGGTTTGAAGAAAAAATGGATATTTTTCTTTTCGTATCTTCCACATTGGCCCGGTATTGGGCCGCAAAGTGTTCTTGAATGCAGGCATTCAGATGTCAATTGACATCGGGTCATATTATTGTATCACGCATGAATCTGAATAATCTGGTTCACTGCCATAACCAATAAATCACCTATATATTTGTAAGGGAACCAGACTAGAATATGAAAAGCTGTAATCTGTAAAAATGTGGACGATAAACAGGATTTCTCAGTTGACGTTTACGAATAATATGCCTTCAGGTGAAGGCCATTGTAGCATTGAGGGAAATACTTTGAAAAGTTGAGTTGAAATTTTACTGAATAGTCTTTGTCAAGTCGAGAGTTATGATGATTTTATCTAACTTTCTTGCTAGACAAGGATTATCCTTCCACGGTAAAAGTAACGATGCCAACTCAAATTTTAAATGAATAAATAAGATGAGAGCGGAGGATTCATCATTTCATGAGTGGTTGAATCACAAATCAGACAAAAATGACTCTTCAGCAATACAAAATGAGTTGCATGATATTATGTCTGGTCAAATCCAACGTGAACTTGTTGAGAAAAAAATCTGACTACTTAGCAATAATGGCAGATGAAAGGACATATATGAGCAATAGAGAACAGTCGGTTATTTGTTTAAGATGGGTTGATGACAAAACTTTGGAGATCCATGAAGATTTGATAACTTACTACATGTATATCAAAAAGATCAAACAAACGTAGAAACTATAGCAACAACCATTATAGATGCCCTGGTACATTAAAGACACCCTGGTAAAAGTTAGTGTAAGTTTATAAAATTGTTGAGGGCAGACCTATCATGGTGATGCAACGATATCTGGTATAAAGACAATAAAGCAGACAAGAGTTAAAGAAGAATAACCAAGAGCCCTATCTTATCATTGTCAAGGGCATTTGATAAAGTTAGCGTGTGCCGGCAGCATTAAGTCATCAAAAGTAATAAATGATTTTTTGAGTATGTGCCTAGAAACAACAAAAATATCCAAACAGAGACACAAAACAAGAAAGAATACGACAGATGTCAGGTGAAGGAGACAGACCAAAATTTAATACAAGACAGTTATGTCCCACGAGATGTACAGTGAAGGTTAATGCCATGGCTAGTATTTTTAAAGAACTATTCAAATCTAGTGGAACTTTGGGAATGGTCCATAGACCATGTAAAAGACATGAATATAAAAGCCAGAATCAGTGAGTACATGCTCACATGTAGAAGTTTAACTTCCAATTTGGGCTTATACTTGGTGAAACGCTCCTTCGTAACTTCGATAATCTAAGAGCAGCTGCTGTTGAAGTGCGTCACTGTGTACGAGTTGATTGACACGGTTTCAGAGTTCTATGAGAATTACTTGAAACAAAATGATTTGAAATACAAATGGAAGGTATGCTGGATGAAGTTGCTTTATATTAAGATATTAGTGATGCTGATGCCTCAGCCTGAACGGAAAAATGGCTAAGTGATTTTTAAAACTTTTAAAACACCTGCTACCAATGCTAGTGAAAGATCTTTCAGTAGTCTCTGCAGAATCAAAACTTATTTGAGGTCGACAAAAGATCACTTGAACAGTCTGATGGTATCAAATAAACACAAGAAAAGCATGAAGTCGGCATTACTTTTGCTGTTCCATTATCATACTTGAACATACCAATACAACAATAAATTTGTGAGTATACAATGCTCAATAATTGAATAGTTAAAGACAAAAGTGTTGGTATATCATAGCATCAATAATATACATATTATAAGAAATAAAGGTAATTTGTTCAACATTCATGACATACAAACCTACATGAAACCAGCAAAGTTTACATCGACTGCTTCGATTACATGGTTCATTTACTTTGCATGAAATACATGCAAGTTTCATATTACGCAAACATTCAACAAATGATATTCATTTCTTAAATAATGTGTAAAATATGTTCCCTAAAGCAAACTTATGCATGACATGAATATTGACATTGCAGTGTTAAATATCTCTGTTTCTTGACTGAAAAGGTCTATCAGGGCAACACATTTTGTGCAAGTATAAATTTCCATGCATCCAACTAAACTAAGTGCAAACTTTTAGCAGTTTAAAACTTTCTTTTCTAATCATTAAGTACCAATGAAACTTCACATTTATTAATGAATAATATTATTTCTGAAACTATTGAAGTGACGATAGTTTGGAATATATATATAAATATTCTTATCAAAAGAATTTCAAGGAATTAAATGTCTCCCCTATTTTACTTTTATCACAAAGTGAGGCTATGAAGAAGTCTAATAATAGTTACTATGACAAAATTTGATGACTCTTGGGTGAACAGTTTCAAAGAAACGGAGCTTAACACAAAACATAACATTTTGTAGACAGGGTTAATTATTTGTAATGATAAATTCTTCTAAAAATGCTTATTTGTAAAGCTAAAGTTCATCTAAAAATGCTGTATGTTATGGTGTAGTACTATACCCATAAGGCCATAACAAATTAATTAGTTAATTATCATTCCCGCTTGCCCCTAATTCCCATGCCATCCTTACCCTTTTTTATTTTCATGTGAAAAAATAAACAAAAAAGAAATGTTAATGGTAAGTGTCGCATGCTCCCAAAATGTTCTGTGAAAATAACGATATATTTTATAGTAGGTAGTGATGTCTCCGTGAATATCAAGAGTCATGACTAGACATGTAATTTCATATTTTTTTTTTTTTAAATTAAACTTTAACCTTGACCTTTGTGTAACCTTGACTGTGACATCTAATGTAAAAGTCTGGGTATTTCTACAGGTAAATACAGGTGAACATCATCATGACATGTTGATCACTTGTGTCAAGCTATTTTAATATGAAATATCAAACAAACTGAAAGTGTAACCTTAACCTCTGAGGTAAGGTTCTGGGTCTTAACGCGAAACATCGTCATGTCATGTTGATCAATTGATAAATTGAGACAAGTGTTTTTTTAAATCAATCCATGTATGATAAAGTTAAAGACTGGACTTGAAATCTCAAACAGACTCAAAGTGTTGTCGAACAAACTCAAAGTGTGACCCTGACTTTTAAGGTACGGGTGTTGGTCTTACGTACAACACATCATCATGTCATCTTGATCGTTTGAGCCAAGTTAAAGACAAAGTTATAGACCAGACACAAAATATCAAACAAATTGTAAGTGTGACCTTGACCTTTGAGGAAAGGTTCTGGGTCTTACTTGTGACACTTCATCATGTTATGTTGATCAAGTGAGCCAAGTGTTTTTGAAATTTATCCATAGGTGACAAAAATACAGGCCGGACATGAAATCTCAAACAGACTGAAAGTGTTGTCAAACAAACTGAAAGTGTGACCTTGGCCTTTAAGGTACAGGTGTGGGCCTTACATGTGACACGTCAACATGTCATAATGATGAACTGAGACAAATGTTTTTGAAATTTATCTACAGGTAACAATGTTACAGGCCGGACACGAAATCTCAAGCACACTAAAGTGTCGTCAAAGTTAAAGTGTGACCTTGACCTTTGAAATGGAAGTATGGGTGTTATGTGTGACACATCATCATAATATGTTGATCATTTGTGGCAAGTTTTTATAAAATTCATCTATTCATGACAAAGTTACAGGCCAGACACAAAATCTCACACAGACTCAAAAGTGTTGTCAAACAAAACAATAAAAAAAACAAAAAAAAAACAAGAGATGTCACTGGTAAGTGTCACAAGCCCCCCAAAATGACCTGTAAAAATAATGATTTATTTTATAATAGGTAGGGATTTTATTGTATCAATGAATATCAACAGTTATGGAATGACCTTTCAGACTAGACACAACTATCATGTTTTTTTACATTTAAGTATGACCTTGACCTTTGTAAGACCTTGACATCTGAAATCAAGGTTCTTAGTCCTGCATGCAACATGTCATGTCATATTGATCAATTGAGCCAAGTAAAATGTTCCACATAACACAAAGTTACAGATCAGACATGAAAAATCAAACAAATTGAAAGTGTGACCTTGCCCTTTGCGGAAGGTTCTGGGTCTTACATTTCATCATGTCATGACAAAGTAACAGACCAGACATGAAATCTCACACAGACTCAAAGTCTTGTCAAACAAGCTCAATACCTTGACCTTTGAGGTACAGGTGTGGATCTTACGCACTACACGTCGTCATGTCATGCTGGTGAATTGAGCCAAGTGTTTCTGAAATTTATCCATAAGTGTCAAAGTTACAAACCGGACATGAAATCTGAAACAGACTGAGAGTGTTGTCAAACAAAGTTAAAGTGTGACCTTGACCTTTGAAGTGGGAGTCTGGGTGTTACACTTGACAAATCATCATATCGATCATTTGTAGCAAGTGTTTATAAAATCCATCTATATGCATGACAAGGTTACAGGCTTGACATGAATTATTGGACATATGGACTTAAAAAAAAAAATTCTCCCTCATTTTAAGAAAAATTTGGATGAGAATCCAGCAATAATTTAATAATGGCCTAACTCAATTATGGACCAGGTAAAGTGACTCTTTGTCAAATAATTTATAAGAAATGGAGCTAGATACTTAACAAGAGCACCGCAAGTGGGTGTAAGAGCACCGTAAGTGGGAGCAGGGAGCAGGTGGTCGACTTTTTTTCAAATCTATTAAAGTCAAAGTCAGTGATGTAAATTTTTTACACATGATGCAGGTCAGTTAACAAAATTAACAGTATCACTGAAAAATAAATAGGTTAAAAAAAAAAAATCAAACCTGAGCGTAACAAAAAACTTAACCTATGATTTTAGAGATCAAAGTATGGAAATTTAGGTAAGTTAGCTATATATACTGAACAAAATAAGTAACTTCCGCTGTGTGCAGATATATGTAAATATGAAAACAAGGATTAAATTATTTTTATATGCATTGCAAGAGTATTTCAATGTGAATTTGTTTGGAAAATTTTATTGCTGTTCGTTTACGGAAAAATGATGAAATGGTTGATTGGATGTGGTAGGGGTCGTACACCAAAATTACACATTAATACCGGGTATGGCCACCTTTGGCATCGAAGACTACCTGGCATCGGTGGCGCATAGAACTGACAAGTGTGTTGATTTCAGCCTGTGGAATGTTGTTCCACTCCTGAATTAAGGCTTGTGTTAGTTCAACGACGTTCGACTTCTAACACGCTTGTCCAAATTATCCCACATTATGACATGTGTTCGATGGGATTCAGATCTGGGCTTTTGGTGGACCAGTCATCGATAAATGCAATGTTATTCGTCCTGAGGAAATTCACAGTATCTCTAGCTGTATGGCTTGTGTCATTATCCTGTTGAAACAGAGCGATATTGGCATTATTTTGAAACAGTGAGATGACATGCCTCGCAAGAATCTCATCTCGGTAGCGTTGGGCATTCACATTCCCATTGATCACGATGAGAGGTGTGCGATAACCATGCGCAATGCCTGCCCAGACCATGACGTAACCTCAACCCCCAAGACAATCTCGTTCAAGTACACAGCAGTCAGCATAACGTTCATTTCTTCTACGGTATACTCGAACCCTCGTTGGAGAAGAGAACGCTATTCCATTGTTGCCTTACCCATCGATGGTGTATATGTGCCCAATTAACACGATTTACGCGGTGACGTCACGTCATAACACAGCCATCGTAAGGATGACGTCCAAGTAGACCACCCTTGCGCAGAGGATTGCGTACAGTTTGGTCAGATATTCGGTTGTTTAGTGTACCAGGTGTGTTAGCAGCAGTGGCAGTTTGGAAACGATTGTGTTGGTGGGTGTTCATAATATAGCAGTCTTGCCCATGCGTCGTGACGCACGGACGTACACTACATGGTAAATCATCTGTACGTCCTGTTGCTTGAAAACGTTGTCTAAGGTTTCGAATAGCAGGGCTAAAACTGCCAACAACCCTAGCAACCTCATTCGTCCCAAAACCAGCATTAAGCATGCCAATGGCACGTTCACGTAAATTTAGTGGAATTCTAGGCATATCAAAAAGAAAGAAAACTGAATCAATTTCAATTTTTTTCAACGTCTTTTTGTTTTTGACAACAAAGTCTATAAAATCAGACTGAAAGGTTTTATTTCATAAACATGGATCATCCTGGTCCGTGCATGCACGAGGAAATCGACGTAAATGTTTTCTTTTTTGTGTAATGCGTACAATCCAGTTACAATTGCTTTTATTTGACACATTATCGTTTGTCCGAGCATATGTAGGCCATTTGACATGTTGATTTTTTTTTTATAACAGTAAAAAGATATGTATAGAAATCGGAAGTTTCTTTTTTTGTTCAATGTACATTGTTTCTGTAACATAGTATGAATGTGTTTATAAAGTTGAGTCACATAATATAGGTAGATAAAGTGTTCTGAAACAGAGAACATGCTGAGCTAACTTAAAACTTTAACCGGCGAACGACAACGCCAACGACTGAGGGTCATAACAATAGTGTGTCATTTAAAAAGATGAGGTAAAATCATTCTGTAGCCTAATTTAAGTTATTTGTAAATGTGAAAAAAAATCTAGATGGTTTTGAGTAGTGCTACTCACAACACAATTCTGAAACATTTGATTGCTTTAGACTAAACATATTTTGAGTAATGGTGCATAACGCAGCTTTAAGTTAAGAGTGCTTTGACCAACCAGGCCCAATCTTACAATGCCAACTTTCTGCTAAATCAGACAAAGCAATAGAACAGAAAATATGCAAGAAAACACAACAGTATTATGAATATATACCTGTAACATCAGTCATCCTGACAAATTCAGCTGTACAGTACAACAATTATGACTGATATGGAAGTCTATTTGCTATATCCACTAAATATCTACCCCAACAGATGAATTTAAAGACCATAAGCATGCTAATACATTATCATCTCGTAACTCAACTGTGAAACTAAAGTATGCAAACTAGTACTTTTGTGCAAATCGTGTAATGGGATGAGGCTATAAATAAGACATGTATAACATAAATTCCAAATATAACAACAGGTATATGACATGTACATGGCATGTATAACATAAATACCATATATAATGACAGGTATACAACATGTACATGGCATGTATAACATCAATACCATATATAATGACAGGAATATAACATGCATATGACATGTATAACATGAATACGATATATTATGACAGGTATACGACATGCACATGACATGTAAAACATAAATACCATATATGATGACAGGTATACGACATGCATACGACATGTATAACATAAATACCACATATAATGACAGGTTTACTACAAGTACATGGCATGTATAACATGAATACCATATATAATGACAGGTATACAACATGCAGATGACATGTATAACATCAATACCATATATAATGACAGGTTTACAACATGCAGATGGCATATATAACATAAATACCATATATAATGACAAATATACAACATGTACATGACATGTATAACATGAATACCATATATAATGACAGGTATACTAAATGTACATGACATGTATAACATGAATACAATATAAAATGACAGGTATACAATATGCAAATGACATGTATAACATAAATACCATATATAATGACAGGTATACTACATGCACATGACATGTATAATATAAATACCACAAATAATGACAAATATACAACATGTACATGACATGTATAACATAAATACCATATATAACGACAGGTATACAACATGTGCATGGTTTAAATAACATAAATACATGTACCATATATAATGACAGGTATACAACATGGACATGACATGTACAACATGAATACCATACATAATGACAGGTATTCAACATGGACATGACATTTATAACATAAATACAATATATAATGACAAGTATACAACATGCACATGACATGTATAACATAAACACCATATATAATGACAGGTATACAACATGCACATGACATGTATACCATAATATCCATATATAATGAAAGGCATACATCATGCACATGACATGTATAACATAATAACCATATATAATGACAGGTATAAATCATGCACATGATGACGTATAACATGAATACAATATATAATGACAGGTATATGACATGTACATTGCATGTACAACTTGAATAACATATATAATGACAGGAATATGACATGCACATGACATGTATAACATAAATACCACAAATAATGACAAATATACAACATGTACATGACATGTATAACATAAATACCATATATAACGACAGGTATACAACATGTGCCTGGATGTGCATGGATTAAATAACATAAATACATGTACCATATATAATGACAGGTATACAACATGGACATGACATGTTCAACATGAATACCATACATAATGACAGGTATTCAACATGTACATGACATTTATAACATAAATACAATATATAATGACAAGTATACAACATGCACATGACATGTATAACATAAACACCATATATAATGACAGGTATACAACATGCCAATGACATGTATACCATAATATCCATATATAATGAAAGGCATACATCATGCACATGACATGTATAACATAATATCCATATATAATGACAGGTATAAATCATGCACATGGTGACGTATAACATGAATACAATATATAATGACAGGTATATGACATGTACATTGCATGTACAACTTGAATAACATATATAATGACAGGAATATGACATGCACATGACATGTATAACATAAATATCCTATATAACGACAGGTATACAACATGTACATGACATGAATAATATAAATACCATATATAATGACAGGTATACAACATGTACATGACATGTATAACATGAAAACCACATATAATGACAGGTATACAACATGTACATGACATATATAACATGAATACAATATGAAATGACAGGTATATGACATGAACATGGTATGTACAACTTGAATACCATATATAATGACAGGTATACGACATGCACATGACATGTATAACATAAATATCATATATAACTACAGGTATACAACATATACATGACATGTATAACATCAATACCATATATAATGACAGGTATACAACATGTTCATGACATGTATAACATGAATACCATATATAATGACAGGTATACAACATGTACATGACATGTATAACATAAATACAATATATAATGACAGGTATACAACATGTACATGAAATGTATAACATAAATATCATATATAATGACAGGTATACAACATGTACATGACATGTATAACATTAATATCATATATAACTACAGGTATACAACATATACATGACATGTATAACATAAATACCATATATAACGACAAGTAAACAACATGTACATGACATGTATAACATGAATACCACATATAATGACAGGTATACAACATGTACATGACATGTATAACATGAATACCATATATAATGACAGGTATACAACATGTTCATGATATGTATAACAAGAATACCATATATAATGACAGGTATACAACATGTACATGAAATGTATAACATAAATATCATATGTAATAACAGGTATACAACATGTACATGACATGTATAACATAAATACCATATATAACGACAAGTAAACAACATGTACATGACATGTATAACATGAATACCACATATAATGACAGGTATACAACATGTACATGACATGTATAACATGAATACCATATATAATGACAGGTATACAACATGTACATGATATGTATAACAAGAATACCATATATAATGACAGTTATACAACATGTACATGATATGTATAACAAGAATACCATATATAATGACAGGTATACAACATGTACATGATATGTATAACATGAATACCATATATAATGACAGGTATAAAACATGTACATGACATGTATAACATGAATACCATATATAACAACAAGTATACAACATGAACACGACATTTATAACAAAAATACCACATATAATGATGGGTAAACAGCATGTACATGACATGTATAACATGAATAACTCATATAATGACAGGTATATGACATGACATGGCATGTATAACATAAATACCACATATAATGACAGGAATACAACATGTACATGGCATGTATAACTTTAATACAACATATAATGACAGCTATATGACATGTACATGACATGTATAACTTGAATACCATATATAATGATAAGTATGACAGGTATACAACACGTACATGGTATATATAACATGAATACCATATATAATGACAGGTGTACGACATGTTCATGGCATATACAACTTGAACACCATAAATAATGACAGGTATACAACATGAACATGACATGTATAACATATATACCATATATATTGACAAGTATACAACATGTACATAGCATGTATAACATAACATCTATATATAATGACAGACCTGTATACAACATGTACATGGCATGTATAACTTGAATACCATATAATAATAATGACAGGTATACGACATGTACATGGCATGTATAACATAAATACAATATATAATGACAGGTATACAACATGTACATGGAATGTATAACATGAACACCATATATAATGACATGTATATGACATGTACATGACATGTATAACTTGAATACTATATATTATGACAGGTATATGACATGTTCATGGCATGTATAACTTGAATGCCATATATAATGACATGTATACAACATGCACATGACATGTATACCACATATAATGACAGGTATATGACATGTACATGACATGTTTAACATGAATACAATATATAATGACATGTATATGACATGTATAACTTGAATACCATATAATTATAATGAAAGGTATACAACATGTACATGGCATGTATAACATAAATACAAAATATAATGACAGGTATACAACATGTACATGGAATGTTTAACATATATACCATATATAATGACAGGTATAAGACATGTACATGGCATGTATAACATAAATACCATATATAATGACAGGTATACAGCATGTACTTGACATGTATAACTTGAATATCATATATAATGACAGGTATACAACATGTACATGGCATGTATAACATGAATACCATATAATTATAATGACAGGTATACGACATGTACATGTCAGGTATAACATAAATACCCTATATAATGACAGGTATACGACATATACATGACTTGTATAACATGAATACCATAAATAATGACAGGTATACGACATATACATGACTTGACATATACATGACTTGTATAACATGAATACCATAAATAATGACATGTATACGACATGTACATGACATGTTTAACTTGAATACCTTAAATAATAACAGGTATACGACATGTACATGACATGTATAACATAAATACCATATAATTATAATGACAGGTATACGACATATACATGACTTGTATAACATGAATACCATACATAATGACAGGTATACGACATGTACATGACATGTTTAACATGAATACCATATATAATGACATGTATATGACATGTATAACTTGAATACCATATATTAAGACAGGTATAAGACATGTACATGGCACGTATAACTTGAATTTCATATATAATGACAGGCATTAGACATGTACATGACAACTTGAATACCATATATAATGACAGGTATAAGACATGTTCATGGTATGTATGACTTGAATACCGTATATATAATGCCAGGTATGTATCATGTATGATTGAATATCATAAATAACGACAACAGTTATATGACATCTTTAATGCATGTATAACTTGAATACCATCAATAACGACAACAGTAATAAGACATTTTTAATGCATGTATCACTTAAATACCATAAATTACAACAGGTTTACAACATGTACATATCATGTATAACTTGAATACAGCACTACAGAAAGCTTGTCTTGAAATGAGTATTTTATTCCTTTAATTTCATAATGCAATGCTTATTTTCCAAATGTAAATTAATGTTTTAATCAAATTGCAATTTAGAATTAACATATCAACACTGAAATCGGTCATTTCCAATGCTTATTTTACCCCTTACTTTAAATTCTAATGCTTTAATCGGAAATCTCAATGCTTAAATACCCCCAAATAATGCTTATCTGGAGCACTGTTGAATACCATATATAATGAGAGGTATATGACATGTACATAGCATGTATAACTTGAATACCATAAATAACATTATGTACATATCATTTATAACTTGAATACCAAATATAATGGCAAGTATATATGACATATCCATATAATAAAAAACTTGAATATAATGCAAATAATATATATATATATATATATATATATATATATATATATATATATGATAGGGAGAATCATATGTCTAACAAAATATGTTTCGGGAACAGTGGATCCATGAAGGATAAATAAATGATATAAATAGTAAATACAGTAGAGAGAATTACCATTTTACAGTACTTAAACTTATAATGAAATATCCTTAGCTAGCTTTCGGCTTTACGCCTTCATAAGAGAACGAAAAATAACAAAACAACAACAAAAAAACAAACACTTTTCTATATATACAACAGTGAAAGGATTGACTGACGATACTGCAGACAGATATTACATAATATTACAAACTAAAACTTAACTATATACACTACAAATGTGTGCGACCACGCGCCCATAACCCATGCGACAGTAGTATCCCCATAAATTTGTTGTTTCAAAAAAGGTAGTAGCAAATATTAGCAACAAGTAGTTAAAATTGTTGTGACCTACAGAGGTAGTGTTTATGGGAATGAATCTTTTTACAGAATCGCAGAGAGATTATAAATAGAATCACAGATAACTACATGTAAAAGGCATTTGTACGACGGCGACATTTATTATAAACTGAATATTAGATCAAAACTGTATATAAATGGAATAAAACCGTCAAAGCGAAATATGACAATATATTACTGCTATTTATTGCGTTAATATGAACATTATTAATGTAATGGTAGATGCACTGGTGAAGTATACTATTTGTGTATAGCAACACGTACATCTTACCTTTTGTTGAGGCCAAATGATTGAATAGTATTCAATCTACGGATCCAGTACGGTTCTCGTATTTGTGCTTCTCGTAGGGTTATGATTTATGCAAACAATATATATCATGTATACCATACTACATTTGACTTACTGAACATATCATATATAACTTGAATACAATATGAAATTGACATGTGCATAATTATGACATATAAATGTTATATATCAGTTGAATGCAATATTATTTTTATAATACATTACTTAAATAAAACAGTGTCATATTTACATACACCATATTTAATCATGTAACATAAATATGCAATATAATTTAAATACTATATATAATGGCTGTATGTAACATAAATATGCAATATAATTTAAATACTATATATAATGGCTGTACCATAAAAATAAAAATTCTCTCTGAATTTCCATAGAGACCAGAGAATCACGTGAATGTTTCTCGTAATACATGTAAGTCACAGCCCTCATTGGGCGCCAATGTCACAGAAAGATAAAAATTTGCAGCTAGTCCAGACATGAACCTGGGGACCTTTCGCTCACAGGGCAAATGCTCTACGGACGGAGCTAACCAGACTGCTTACATACATTTCTCTACTGTGCCATTTAATATAAAAAAATGAAAACCCCATCAAACAAATTACTAGATGTTCATCAATGTGACAACCTAATAAATTGGTCTGTAAATATGAGATATATACACAAACATTACAAACCATTTTGAAAATACCATGGCCGTACTCCAGATTGGTTATTTTCCATTGATCAAGGCGGTATATTTAGCTATTATCCACATATATATATATATAAACACAAGCACATATGCACACACGAATTATAATGTGTTGAAAACTAAAAAAACGTGTGTCGACAACTAGACAGTTCAAGATCAAACAACACGACAAATGCGATACCTACGGTCAGTCAACGCCTACGGCAGTATCACACGTCAAAGGATTTAATAAAACTGTAAATATCTAGTAATCAGGGAGTTACTGTCAAATAAAAGTACCCCCTATACATGTAGTAACCAGTCCACTGTGAGCAAATTCAAATCAGCAAATCCGTCCATTTATTTGCCGCAGGTACATTGTTTATACGAAATTAAACCAGTCATTTACGACGGACATTGTAATTGTATTATTGGTCACAGAATCACTCGCAAGTGCTTCAATATACTAGATAAAAGTTCACTTTACCTTAATTTTACCAGATGCTTATGTAGTTGTGTGTCCTTAAGACGCCATCTTGAAAAATGTTATTATTTGCAAGCAGTGATATCACACATCGCCAAAAATAGATGATACACACATTCCTTTTATCGACTTAATTACCTCACCTGAGCTGGTTCCCATACGCGCCCATTTTGCTAAGTTGGCGCTTAGAACGAAAACCAGCAGTATCGTACATCGCTTGGCCCGTTTAGTTTAAACATATTTTATTGCCAAATAAACACATATTACAATATTTATCATGCATATAAGTCAAATACAATTTAAGGCAAAAGGGTCTGGCCACAAGTTCTCTCAACATTAGATTCGGCCATTCCCTTTCAACTATATTTTGCAATTTTTAACGATGGTTAAGATATATTACATTCCTGACAAGTAAATATGAATGACATAAAGTGTAGTTAATGAGAAAGTATACATGTGTACTCACGCACACACACGCACGCACGCACGCACGCACGCACGCACGCACGCACACAAATATATACACAGACATCCACATGCAAACATACATACACGCAGACACATATGAATGTATGTTGAGGTATTTACTGAAAAGCGGGAATCATTTTATTTTTTGCTCTTTTTTTTTTTAAATAAAATTAAATATTAAATTATTAGAAAACACACACACACACACACACACACACACACACACACACACACACACACGCCCACACACACATATATACACAGACATCCACATGCAAACATACATACACGCAGACACATATGAATGTATATTGAGGTATTTACTGAAAAGCGGGAATCATTTTATTTTTTGCTCTTTTTTTTTTTAAATAAAATTAAATATTAAATTATTAGAAAACACACACACACACACACACACACACACACACACACACACACACACACACGCCCGCACACACATATATACACAGACATCCACATGCAAACATACATACACGCAGACACATATGAATGTATATTGAGGTATTTACTGAAAAGCGGGAATCATTTTATTTTTTGCTCTTTTTTTTTTTTAAATGAAATTAAATATTAAATTATTAGAAAACACACACACACACACACACACACACACACACACACACACACACACACATGTATATAACGTATTATCTGGTTGGTCACTGATATCCACGCGATCGGTTATGGTGTGGTAGCTGTTACAGAGTCAGGGGAGAAAAACAAAATACTATAACGAAATTAATTATTGGAATCTTCTGAATTCGTGAATGAAAGTTTGAACACTTTGGAAGAGATTTATATTGTCTTCATATGAATGATCGTCTGATCCATATAACAGCTTTTTGACATTGAGTGGATGGAACAACCTTGTGTTTTGAAATAATTTAATTCTTTGTTGTACAAAAAGAATGCAGTTAAAAAAGTATTGTTCAGCATCTTCCACTCCATGCGTACAGATACATGTTGGATAATTTTCTATATGATTAACGTAAAGATCATGATTTAAGTTACTACAATTATTTCTTAGTCTTGCATGCTGTGCAGATAATATTCGTATACTATAGTTAAAGTGTTTTGGAACTAGTTTAAACATATTTTATTGCATAATTCACATAGCAAACGGGTTGGGCCACAAGTTCTAGCAACATTAGTTACGGCCCTCCCCTTTCAATATACAAATAACATTAGAATCAAGATGGCAATTTTAACAATCAATAGGATGTAAACCAACAATAAAATTGAAGAGATAAATAAAGAAAAATAAATAAATAAGGTGAGAAAAAGGGAGAAAATACATAATATGTTTTCAAGTGCTGTCATAATATCGTTCCAATGCATTGAAGGGCTGCATAAAATTGGGCATGATGCCGAGAGTCAATTGTTGACAAAACGTTTTGTGTCTTTAATGTATTGTTGTACTTGTGTAAATATAAATGTATTTGTGTCACTGGTATATGTACTCTTACCAAATAATAACACTCGTGTACTTAAGGGATGAAAACGGCGTGTGGAACGAAAAAGACGAAGTCGTTCATCAGTATATATAGAACATTGCATAAAGTAGTGCTCGGCGTCTTCTTTTTCATTACCGCATCCGTCGCATCTTGCATCAAGTGTTAAAGAATTTAAAAATGTATCAAACTTAAGATGACTACATCCGTTTCTCAAACGAGCGTGGAAAACTGATAAAATTCGACTACCAGTTAGATAATACGATGGTACTATTTGCGTTTTAAAATACATGTTTGTTATATGAGTTTTAAAAATTGATAATGTCTCTGAGTTACGAATGTATTCGGGAAGTGTATTCCAAATAGATACGCATGACAGAATAAACGAATTTGCAAATAGTTGTGTTCTTGTGTTAAAAACAACATAATCGGAAGAATTTCGTAAGTTGTAAGGTGTATTTACTCCTACTGTTTCTGGAAAAAGAGAACATAAATAATCGGGTAGAATTCCTGTTTTAAGTTTATATGCAATAATATATTTTTGATATTTTCTTCTTTCTGATAGCGATAACCATCCGATTTCGGTGTATAACTTATTTATAGAAACTGAACGCGTCAAACCAGTAACCACTCTAGCTGCTTCGTGTTGTATTTTTTCTAGTTTGTCTTTTTCATATTGGGAACAATTATCAAAAACAATTGATGCATATTCAAAAACTGGTCGCAGAAATGATATATATATTTGGTTTAGAGATTTCCGATTAAGTGTAAATTTGATTTTTCGCATCATGCCTAAAATTTTTGAAGCTGATGAAACAATATTATTTATGTGTTGATGCCATTTTCCATCATGACTAAAAGTAACACCTAAATGTTTATGGTGTTCTACAAAATTAACTGAAACATTTTCAAACAGTAAATTTGGATTTGAAACATTTCTATTTAGAGTAAAAAGTATAGCTTCAGTCTTTTGGGGATTAAAATTCACTAACCTTTGTTTTGCCCACTTTGATATAACGATCAGATCATTATTGATTATACCTTCTAAATCTGTTAAATTTGAAGATGTAAAAGCAAGAGATGTATCATCTGCAAATATTCGTGTAATACTTAACAAATTTTCGGCTATATCATTAATGTAAATTAAAAAGAATAAAGGACCTAATACAGAACCTTGGGGAACTCCGGCAGTTGTTTCTTTTATTTCTGAGAAACTATTACCTATAAAGACTCTTTGTTCACGTTTGTTTAAATAACTGTCGATCCAATTATGAAGATTACCATTTATACCATTTTGCTTTAATTTGAACAAAAGACCTTTTAACCACACGCGATCAAATGCTTTCGATACATCACAGAATACCATACAAGTGAATTGTTTATTATCTATGCCTTGACAAATTTGATGATATATATCTAAAAGTTGGTAAACCGTGGAATGTCCTTTGAGAAATCCAGATTGTAACTTATAAATGAGGTTATTATCAACAAGAAAATTATATATATGTTTGTACACAATTCTTTCCATTAACTTGCCAATACAGCTTAAGAGTGAAATTGGTCGATAATTAGACGCTAGGTTTGTTTTACCTTTTTTGAAAAGTGGCATTACTAGGGCTGATTTCCATAAATCTGGAAATTCACATTTGATTAATGATCTATTAAATAACAATACTAGAGGTTTAGAAATACTATATTTTGTATACTTCAAAACTTTGTGACTTATTTTATCATTCCCAACAGATTTGTTAGGGTCAAGGATGTCAATCGTATCTTCTATTTCAGACTTTGTTATAATTATATTAGAAAGAAAATTATAAGTTTTCGAGTTTTCATTTGGAAATGTAATATTAGTTTCATTACTGATTGTTGAAATAGAAATGAAATAGTCGTTCAAACAATTTGCCTTTTCTTCGTCGTTATAAAAGTAGGTTTCCTCCCCAGCGTCTGAGGTTCTTTTTAAGGGGGTATGGTTTCAGTATTTTTGTTTTCCTTAATGATTTGTTTAAGAAGTTTCCAGTAAAGTTTTGGATTTGTATTTCTGCTGTCTGAAACTAAAGTTTCTATATTATTAAAGTACTGTTCTTTAGCATGCGTTTTCAAATTATTAACTTTGTTTCTTAACTGTTTGTATTTAGTCCAGTCGTCTGTTCTTTGCGTTCGTATTGATTTTGTCCTTTGTCTGTCTCGTAGTCTAGTTGTCCGTCTGATTTCAGAGTCGTACCATGGCTTGTCAGTAGGTCTGATGGTTATATCTTTGAAGGGAATACATTTTTGCATAAAATCTAAAATTGTTTCTGAAAAACGTTTACACGCTGCGTTTATGGAAATGTAGGAAATAAACTCCCAATCAAAGTTATTTATCATGTCATTCAGTTTGTCATAATCACCTCTTTTATAAAACCAAACTTTTCTAGTTAAAGCAGGAGGTGTAAACAGAGAAAATGGGATATAAATATAAGTAGCTTTATGGTCGCTTATTGTATTCGGAACATCTAAAGTTCCAGAATTGAGAGGTTTATATGTATCTGATATAAGTATTGGATCTATCAGAGTTGATGTAGTTTCAGTTACTCTGGTTGGTTCTGTAATGACATTTGTCAGATTGTTAATAAGTATAGTATTTCTAAGATGATTATTGTTAGTATTTAATTGGTCCTCGTTAATATCGCCTACTAAAACTATATTTTTTGACAAATCAAGAGCTTTTTCAATACATGTGTTAAAATTATTCCAAAATGCTACAGGCGTGTTCGGGGAATGGTATACACAGCACATAAAAAATCGGTCCCTTTTGTGCTTGACTTCAACACAAACAGAATCAATTAACGGACATTCTAAGTCTAATCTTCTTTTTGAAATGAGATGATTTGAAACATAGATTAAAATACCACTAGAATGAGCTGTGTTGTCTTTACGAAATGGGTCTGAGAAACCATCTAAATTAATATCAATATTTGCAATTTCATCAGTTAAGTGAGTTTCAGTAAAACAAAGTATATCAAAATCCATAAAATTATTTTTTATGTAGTTAAACTTGTTTCGAATACTTCGGATATTAATATGTAGAATAGAAGTACAGTGTGTGCTCTTATTTTCTAATAAAGGACCTGGATTTTCGGCAATATCCCCAGACAAGAGCACTAACAACATAATAACGATTGTAAATTCTAAGTTTAAGACACTGTCCAATAAAAAAGCATATGTGACGTGAGATATTTGAACGGCATAATGATTAAGTAACTTCAAAAACAACATCAAGAAATACAAGTACAAAGGAATATTTTTAAACATACATGATCTTGACACTGAATGTGTTTTATTGTAGAAGTTCCCGATGGTAACTCTCCATACGTTTATATCACTACCCATTAGGTAAAATTAAAGGAAATACAATTGAGAGCAACCATCTGGAACTAAAACACAAAATCGACATCCGCCCAACTAACAGCCCTACAGCACAGAAAGAAAAAGACAATAAAAAGAAAACAAAATGGTAAATTACCGGGATTTTATATGAAATTGAGATATTGTTAAAACCAAAAACTAAAAAACTGGTAATTGTGATAAGTAGCATGAAAATCATTTTATTGTCTGTTTCGGAGCAGACTGGTCTAAACATCATTTTTATAATAAAGTGTGTAAAAATTGGGAACAACATAAAAAGATATAGTGAGGAATGTTTCAATTACCAATAGCGTATTACTAACTTCGCAGTACTTAAGACTTTTTAACAGTACTTTTGTTTTGGAACTATTACTGGATGAAAACAAGTATTTATAAGGTTTCGTTTATATATTGATAATGATGGTGCTTCCCTTAAAGCAACTGATAGTTTATTCCACAACGAAACTGTTGATGGAATGAAAGAATTTGCAAAGAGCTCAGTTCGTCTGGTAATGATATCAAGATCTTGTGAGTTTCTAAGATCGTATGTTGTTCTAATACTAACTGTATCGGGAAATAAATCTATTAAGTAGTTTGGTGTCATACCATGTTTTATTTTGTATGGGCTTGGCCCGTTCGTAACTACTCGGCGATCTCCGGCATGCTCGGATAATAACCTCGTAAATAATTGTAGGAATACACCAATTGGTAATTTGCCCCGGCAAGTTACTTCCCGTTATTATCGTAAACAAAAATGGCTGACTTTTCGACGTGCATTCAGTATTCTTTGGACATAATGGAAATTAATCATTCTTTGAAAAAAGAGCAGCTTGAAGCGTTGCAGAATATCTTCAGTTTAATTGATACGCCATGTGTTAGTCTGGTACTCGGCAGAAAGGCCGGGTCACAGCAATATGGCGACCCCCGTATTATTTCCGAGGTTATTTACGTAGTAATAGCCAAGGTGTTCCGAGTGCGCTTGGCCATTACCGTAAACGTTCGAAATCAATCGGAACATCGCTCGGCCATTTCCGTAAACTTTCGATGTTCCGATTTAACTTATTTCGGACGTTTACGGAAATGGCCGAGCGATGTTCCGATTGGTCACCCGGACGTACTGATATATACTGGTTTACCCTCAACTTGAGTATTATCACCAGTGTAGTGCTAGAAGAAAGTTTAGTGGAAAATGAAAAATATGAGTAAGAGATAAAAGGAAATAAATAGAGGGAAAGAGAAGAGACAGCTTAACAGCATACAGAAATCCGAATTCGGTAATCAGATTTTATCAAACAGTATTCAGGAATACGATGTTGTTTTGCTTATGTATGAAGAAACGTAGTATAAAGTTATTTTAATTATTATTGTAGAAAATCCTTGCGTCGTCACTCTTTAATAATGTAATCTATTATTCTTTGTCACGTCCATTTTATTCTTTTGTAATGTAAATTTGGAAAGTACTAAAATTTAAAAAATAATTTTGATTAATTAGAAAACCACGTGATAAACATAACCAATTAGAGTGCAGAAATATGAAGTCATGTGACCAAATATTAGTCACATTATCAAATTAACACCCGTTGCATTATTAAGCATAGAAACGCTAAGTTATATTGGAATATGTTAAAAAAATGTGCGGGAGTGAAACAATAAAATATTTCAATTGACGTTTTTTGAAAGATATTTTAAAGCTGTAAATAACACTAATGACAGTTTTTCCACACCTAGTGAAGACATCTAATATTTTATTGAGAGGTATGAACAAAATGAATTGAACATTATGTTTGATGAATTAAATCTTCCAATAAATGAAGATTGTCTTTTTAAATCAATTAACCAACTGAAGTCATCTAGAAGTGGAGGGTCCGACATGCTTGTAAACGAATTATTTATTCATGGGAAGCATGTTTTATTGCTTTTATTACTTTTTAATATATTTTTGGAGATTGGATACTTCCCCGAAAGCTGGTCCGAAGGTTTTGTAATACCACTATATAAAAATGCAGTATAAAATGATGAATTATTTATAGAGGAATTACTTTACTTAGTTCATTAGGTAAATTATTCACGCGCATCTTAAATAATAGATTGTCAAACTGGGCCGAAAACTATGGAGTTTTACATCGAAGCTTAGTCAGGATTTAGACCAAAAATGGGTACAACTGATAATATTTTTGTTTTACATGGACTTAATACGCATGTGGTTAATAAAGGTAAACAGCGTTTGATTATGTAGTACGGGACAATTTATGGTATAAAAGGATTAAGCTATGAATAAGGGGACGAATTTTGAACATTATGTACGAAACTGTTAAATCCCGGGTAAAGTATTGTAGCAAATTAAGTAGTCAGTTTGAATGTATGCTTGGTGTGAGACAAGGGGAGTGTTTATTACCTTTCTTATTTTCTATGTTTTAAATGACATAGAAGAAACATTTCTCGATAGCGGACTTGACGGTATCGATGTATACTCTTTCTTACCCTTTTAGATAAAGGATTTACAAAGTTACATTATTTCAACATAACAAACAGTACAAGTACAAAACATACAAAACACATGGTATAGGTACATGACATCACAAGGCGTAATTCATAATGGTTACGAAACAATCACAAAATGAACAATCAACACACAAGTTCAATTGAAATGGTTATACTAAACAGGACATTTGATACTCATATATACATGTACAAACACACACACTAGTACACAAACATACAATCTTATATACATATATATTACATTTATTTGTAATAATCACTGTAATATCATCACTCGTATTTTAATTGATGATTAATCCAGGTCTCCTATATATACATAAATATCACTGTTTTAACATGTTCTTTGTTTTAGTTATACTTCAATTATACTGTCAGTAATAACTTTGACAGAGATCAAACAATTGCAGACAAACTGGATAGCAATTCTTAGCAAGTGCTTTTGTACCTTCTTATTACATATAGCCATGAGTCGTCTACCAATCAGTTTATGCAGTCTTGTTTCACTATCATCCTCTAGTATGCCGAGGAGCACTTCCATACCAAACTTGTCAATAACAGTTTTATGGAAAAGATGTTTCTACCCAAAAATCATGTGCAGTTGTGGTTCTGAAAACTGAACGCCACAAAAGTGACATAGCAAGGTAACATCTTTGCTAAAAGTATGCCCAACCCAAAGCCTACGAACATGAAAGGTATGTACAAACTCGAATAGTCCGTAGCAGACTCCCAAATTATAGCACGATCAATGTTTTGGTGCAAGTTACGACATCTCTGAAAAGAAACAACGTTTTGAACTCGGAGCATCCAGGATTGAGTTTCTGTTGTATTTATCACATATTTACAGAGGTATTTCCAGGATGATCTGGTTGGAAAAGTTTAGCATATTGTAAAAGGTGATGTGATAGTCTATATTTTTCTAGAACTCCTACTATATCAGGAATAAAAACTTTCTGCTTATTCTTACTGCATATATATGTAGAAAGACGAGCATTAAATATCTATTCAGCAAGTATTCTTAATGCATATACTAGTATATGAAGAAAGACGAACATTAAATATCTGTTTAGCAAGTATGTAATTTGGCATATTACATAATCGCCCTAGAAATGACAGTTTTCTGAAATCTATTTCAGAATGCATAGATTTCCATCCTAACATGCTCATACACATGTCTGTGCGTGTTCTTATGTTAATTATTTTTTCTGTCTCTTTTTCGCAGCCAATCGGATAAAAAATTCTAATTGAGTGTAGTCTCTATTTGTGAGATCTGCCAAAAGTTCAGCTCCAAACAGAAGTCTAGAAATACATTCCTTAGATAACAGTGAAGCGGAGTGTACTGGGTTTATGTATATCGGATCAATATTAATTGACAGGAGTCCAAATAATGACGTCTTTGCTTTACAGCATGCGCTGTCAATGTTGTCTTGCTAAGATTGTCATGAAGGACTTTTTCAAACAGCTCATATATTACTGGTAAAAGGGGGATAGGTCTATAGCTTTTTGGGTCAGAACGACTCTTACCATTATCCTTGGAAATAGGAATGACCATTTCCCTTTTTACACTGAGTCGGAAAATGACCCTTAATGATAATCATATTGAATAGTTCCATTATGTTTTGACATAACTTCGGACCGCTGTATTTGAGGTGTCTATTAAATACTATGTCAACAAAGAAGCTTTTCTGTTCTTTAAAAAAAAATATAAGTAATATATATTATCTAGATGTGGGTTTTACTGTTTTAAGCTAGCTACTTCGCGTTCTATAAAGGATTTAAAGTCAGTGATAAAGTTATCGTCAATTAAAGGGGAATATAACTGTTTATAGCATGATGTAAATCCGTTTGTGATAACTTTCGGATTGCGTGAAATGCCATTTTCTGATTCTAATTGACTGCAAAACGCACGTTTTTTTTGCCCTTTCTCATTTTAATTAAACCTCAAAAAAGTTTGTTATCACATTCGGCAGCCTCATTTAGATCCGACATGATCTTTCTGGGTTCTTTGGAATATTATTTTGGACTGCTTATAGTTTGCGTATGACTGATACCCATAACCCCTGTTACGGCCCTCCTCTATCCAAACGCGACGCGCATTTCTCTGAGCATCATATGATGTTTTAACGTCGCTGGACCAATAAGGTTTTGCGTCGCGGTTATACTTTGCTTTGGATAGCGTACTATCTGCTGCAGATAAAATAGACTCAATTATCCCTGTGTACATTTGATCTATATCAGATTTACAAATTTTAGCAAGAGATGAAGAAAGCACCGATTGATACATTTCAATGTGATGACTAGTTACCTTGTTCCATTCACACTTCAAAGCCTCATTACTTATGTACGTTTCAGTGATTGGGATATTTATAACTGTAAGTAAAGGTAAATGATCAAACACATTATAAAAGTCATTATCTAAAATTTCAACTTTAGAGACGAGATCAATGTCATAACTGTATATAATTATATGATCCAACATTTTCTCCATTGTTACATAAGTGTACCGGTGGCCATTACAGCAAGGCAAATTAACGAGTGAGATTATTTTGATAAAATGACTAAGACTACTGTCTCTGTATGACGGCATAGAAATACTAGAACTTGTCGTTAATTCGCCTCATGTCACCAAAGAAGACGACTGTCCCAAAATCAGAATACGTATTACATAATGCCTGCAAAGTATTTATATACTTATTGTAATAATCGTTTTTATAGTTAAATGATGGCATGTATACACAAAATGCAAATATTTTCAGGTTGTTTTGACACGTAAGTTCAATGCCTATTATGCACTCATCAGCAATTTCGTCCATATTCCTTAGAGCAAATTCTAAACAGGTTTGTACATTATTGAGACGCCGCCCTTGCCACATTTCAACTGCCGTAAATATCATATGTTTGATCACAAAATGTTATGTTTTGATATTTGCTGTGTATGATGTTCATTAAGTACTTCGAGTGTTCAAAAAGTTTTTGTTCTTTTATAAATGCGATATCTATTTTCTCACAATCAAGCAATTGACCAAGGCTAGCTAGCTGCTAAATACATAATCCCGCGGACATTTCACGTGACAAGACGCAGACTACGTCTATGCAAGACGTTAACGTTTGAGAAAGTAGGGGTGTTGTTCATTAATCGTCAATTTTGCATCCGTAAGAAGCCTCATTATAGGCGTCTGTGTATCCATGGTAACTGTTGCTGTCACGTTTGTAAGTGTTTACATAGTCGCGTCTTTGTGTTTTCAGGTGCTCTATCCAAGAATTCCTAAGCATTGTCGACATCGCATAAATCTAGGCCAGAAATTATATCCTTCTACTATATATCCTTGGTGATAAGGGATTGTCACTCTGCCTGGCAAATCACCAGATTTGCTTTTAAAAAGTGATATTTCTAAAGCAGTAACTCCATGTTTGTCTAGATAATCGTCCAATCCTTGTTCAGAGGAGTCTGGGTACACATTGCCGACATAATATGTTTTCATGCGCCCATGATATTTTCCCTTCAACTATTAAGTACGTCTAGCATTTGCTTGATTTACACATTTTCCTCTATCGTTTGAAATGACTGTCTTTATCTTATTTGCAATTCCCATTCCGCTATACTGTTTACGTTGCGCTGTATCCTGCACTGTTGATTTCGGAATTCGAAAATTATTGATCTCTATCAAAATAAATGCGTTTCTTATTAGAATGATCTGCAACAATTTTGGGAATACCAATATCTTTTTGTCGGGTAATTTTCACAACTTCAGCGTATAACCGAATACGCATTTCATCGTCGTCAGTGTCAAGATCGATTACCTGTTCATCGACATAGTTCAACACCTCTGATTCTGGTGTGAGCTTTATAGTAGCAGTTCCATTGCCGGTTGACGCAAGACATACTGATTTGCCACTACCAGAAGGGTTATACCATTCAGCCTGCTGTGCGTTGGGAGCTTGTAACGACTGTACAAGTGGACCAATTCTGGACAAATATGAATTGACTTCATTTATGTTTTCTTTATATTTATATATGCATAATTGACCCAAGTGTGTATAATGTTCGTATAATGTGCGTGTTTATATGGACTAAATGTTGTCTGATTCAATGTTAATCAATTTATTTTTATTTTTTATTTTACTTTGTTAATGTTGGTACCTAATTTCTCAAATGTTCATATTGTCACTTCATGTTTACTATCAAACACACTTTGTATTTATTTGTTTTTTACAGAATACTTTTTTCTCCTTCTTTCACTCTTAATCCTTCCGACTCTGTTTGTTACGTCAGGTACATTAGTTGTGTGCATTTGTGGTTCAGATGAGATGGAGAACTCTATTATTATAGGAAAACGGTTTTAAATCCAGGTGTAAAAAAATTTAAAACTTTTTGGATTTATAAAATAAGTACAAGTGTTTCAAACTTCAAAAAGTACATATGTGAAGGATTTTATGTGCATTACACTTCTGTAGTGATCAAATGGGAACAATAGGCGGAATAAACGTAAAAACAGTAGTGAAGGAGATTCCGCTAAAACTTCAAAATCCAACAAAGGAGTGAAAGTCGGATCATCGCCGCCGGGGGTAGGTGACATTTTATGTTCAACACCAATACAAACTTATAATATGGAAAATAGTGTATTCGGGACCCCTGTAAATCATTCGCAACAATCAATGTTGCAACAGTTGCCACCATACCCTTCAAATGGACTGACCGGATACACTAGCCCTAACGGTGTTATTATGAATCCTGCTGGGTACTCGAACCCACATATGCATAGCATGCATACACATTTGCCCAATTCGTCGCAAGCCGCGATACCTACGATACCTGATAGAAACAGTAACTCAGAACTCATGCAGTTCTTGAATACCAAGTTTGATGAGGTAAATAAACGATTAGAGAAACTCGATATATTAGAAAAGCGGTTGAATGACTTTGATGTGAAAATAAGTAGACTGTGGTCTGACCTGGATGTGCGTGTTTCAGAAAACACTGAAAACGTAAATCAGTTGGAGACGAAAAGAGAAGCAACCGATATTGAACTCGCCAAAACGCAAGAAGAACTAACAGCACTAAAAACACAAAATAAATCTCTCAAAGAGACTTTGACTGACATTCAATCAAAGTCCATGATAGATAATTTGATAATCGGTGGCATTGATGAACAACTAAATGAAACGGAGGCGACTACTGAAATACAAGTAAAGACCTTTTTCAATAAACACCTCAAAATTCCACAAGAAAAAGTAGATGAAATAAAATTTCACCGAGTGCACAGAACCGGTCCGAAAATACCAAATAGACCAAGGAAAATCGTCGTTGTGTTTAAGGAAACGAGAGACAAAACGTACGTTAAACGTTGCCGAGAACACCTGAAAGATACTGTTTTATTCATGCACGATCAATACCCAGCGGAGGTCGTTAACAAGCGTAAAACGTTAATACCATTCCTTAAAAAAGCAAAGGATGACGGAAAGGAAGCTTACATCCGGTACAATAAGTTGATCGTAAACGGGAGCGAGTACACAGACGGCAAATACGGCAAAGACAACCAAGGATGGTGTGAAAATAATTACATGGAACTGTAATGGACTAACGAAAGAAAAACGTGAAAATTGTGAATTTTCTGATATATTAAACAATCATGATATTATATTTCTACTTGAATCTTGGACAAGCAGTAAAAGTAAAATAGAGTTAAAAGGATATAAATCTTATAATTTTTACCGCAAATTTAAACATAAAAATGCTAAACGTAGTAGTGGCGGTATTGTTTTATTAACTTATTATATAAAGAAACTTTGAATAAAGGCATTAAAATAGTTAGAAATCACTATGATACAATTATATGGATTAAGCTGGATAAGTATTTTTTCAATATAGAAGCTGACATATATCTGCGTGGGGCCTACATGTGGGTAGAAGGGTCACCATTGTTTAATATTATTAGTTGTGATTTGTATGAAATCTTGCAAAATGATATAGACGATTTTGATAAACTTGGTATAGTTATTGTGTCCGGTGACATGAATGGTCGTGTGGGAAATAAAGCTGACTACCTGGAGCAAGACACCCGGATTAGTGATATAGATAGGAGTGATTATGTACCCGATATACCCCTGTCGAGGACCTCTATTGATAAAGTGTGTAATTCCCAGGGCACGCAATTATTAGACTTATGTAAAAGTACGGCATTGAGAATAGTTAACGGTAGACTTGACAAAGGATCAAGCTTTACGTATTTTTGTAAAACCGGGTCAAGCGTAATTGATTACCTGTTATTAAATGAGGAGTATTTTAGTTATATAAATAATTTTCAAATACTAGATTTTAATGAATTTTCAGACCATGCACCGTTGAATTTTACCCTACATGTCTGCACAAATAAGGATTTTAACAATAAAGCAAAAACCAAGAGTTCTGTAAAATTTTCTTGGAACAATGAAGAAAAAGATAATTTCCGGAGAAAACTTATTTCCAAGTTGCCAGACATGAATCATATTTTAGATAGGGTTAACCGGCATGACAAGACAAGTGTTAATGACGCTGTATCTGATTTTGTAGGCATTATTAACTGTGTAGCTAAACCGTTATTTGTACGTAATGCAATCAATAAACCAGAGGGCACATTTACAGAATTGTCATATAAAAAGGCGAAGTGGTTTGATAACGAATGTTTCAATAAAAAGGTATTATATAAAGATGCTTTAAATAAATTCAATGCGTGTAAGAGAAGTGAAAATCGTGAAGATGTTTGTGCTAAGAGAAAGGACTACAAACTTATAATAAGAAGGAAGAGGAGGATTTACCATTTTAATGACATGAAAAAATTGAACAATTGAAAGCGAAAAAACCAAAAGACTTTTGGAAATTGTTTTCAAAACCAAAGTGTACAAAGGCAGAAAATTTAAATGCAAATGCTTTCTTACAATATTTTAAAAATTTGACAAACGAAATAAATATAGTGCATAACAGCGACGCGGAGGATTTCTGCAAGACAAACGACTTTGATAAAAACGACCCTATATTTGAGGAATTAGATACAGTTATAACGGAAGCGGAAGTGACCGCATGTATAAGAACACTCAAGCGTGAAAAGGCATATTCTGGAGATTGTATATTAAATGAGTACTTTTTAGAAGCCGGCGATATACTGTTATCACATTTGACTGAATTATTCAATGCTATCATGGACAGTGGGTGTTTTCCCGATAAGTGGACAGAAGGTATAGTCATACCTGTTTTTAAAAAAGGAGATGGAAATGACGTGAACAATTACCGCGGGATTACATTAGTTAGTTGTATGTCTAAATTATTTACCGCTGTTCTTAACAAAAGAATAAACGACTGGTGCGAAAAGTACAGTAAATTATCGGATGCCCAGTGTGGCTTCAGGAAAGGATTTTCTACGGAAGATGCAATTTTTACACTGCATAGTTTAATTGAACATGTACTAAACAAAGGAAAGCGATTCTATTGCGCTTTTGTAGATTTAAAAAAGGCATTTGACTCAGTTTATAGAAACGCGCTATGGTTGAAATTATATAAGCTTGGGGTGAATGGCAAAATGTTGAGAATAATACGGTCAATTTACGAAACAGTGAAATGTTGTGTAAGACATTGTGAGACGTATTCTGACTTTTTCGAAGTAGTCGTTGGATTAAAGCAAGGGGAGACAATTTCGCCTATCCTGTTTTCTCTATTCATTAAGGACTTAGAATTATATTTACAAAATAGTCCAGACAGTGGTCTAAATATAAATGAAGTCACATTGATGCTTTTGTATTTTGCAGACGATATGGTCGTTTTGAGTGAAACACCCGAAGAACTACAAAATAGCCTAAATAAACTGTATTCGTATTGTACTAAATGGGGTTTAGAAGTAAATATTGCCAAAACTAAAATAGTAGTTTTCAGAAAAAGAGGCGGTTTACTTGAAACTGAGAAATGGACATATGATAATGAAATTGTGGAAGTGGTAAACGATTTTAGTTACTTAGGAGTAGTTTTTAATTATACAGGGACCTTTTTATTAAATCAACAAAACTTGGCTGGCAAGGGACTTAGAGCTACAGGAGTGTTGATACATAATGTTAAAAAATTTGATTTTACCCCAAAAACATTGTGTCAGCTGTTCGACTCGTTCGTTACGTCCATTTTAAATTATGCTTGTGAAATTTGGGGAAACACTAAATCCAAACCATTAGAGAGAATACATTTAAAATTTTGTAAAAAGATATTAAATGTTAAAATGCCCACAAGCAACGACGGCGTGTATGGAGAATTGGCTCGTTACCCAATGTATATTAACCGTTGGGTAAGAATAATTACGTATTGGTTTAAATTGTTATATACAAACAATTGTGTTTTGAAAACGGCATATACTGTTTCTTTAATTGATTGCTCCAAAAATAAGAAGAATTGGGCGTATAGCGCTAAATATTTATTATACAAACACGGATTTGGAAACGTCTGGGAAAATCCAATGCTCGAAAATCCAAAGGTTTTTATTTCCGTTTTTAAAAAAAGACTAATGATGACTTCATGCAAAACTGGAGATCGGATATTGAAAAAAATAGTGTTTTAACTTTATATAAAAACGTGAAAACGAAGTTTGAATATGAGCCATATCAGAATATTACAAAGTATAGGAAGTACAGAAGTGGTATCACGCAATTACGTTTATCAGCACATAGACTTCGCATTGAAACTGGACGATATGGCATTAACAGGATAGAAAGAAATGAAAGACGTTGTCAATTATGTGCCACTGGGGATATTGAAGACGAGTTCCATTTCGTATTGATATGTGATAAGTTCAAGGTAATTCGGAGAAAGTTTATACGAAGCTATTACTGGCGAAATTCATCAGTTTTTAAATTCATTCAATTGATGCAATCAACGAATAGTAATGTTATAAATGATTTATCATATTATATATATTCAATACTTTTCATATTAGAAATAACACAATCCAAAATTGATAAAGATCCATCCTCTCATTGTATGAAATGTATTTTGTATTTGTACTTTGTTGTTAATATGACCTGACTGTAAACATTTGTAATTTTGTTATATAGACGAGAAACTGTATAGTTTAAGTCTGAATAAAAGTATGTTCTGTTCTGTTCTGTTCTATTATTATTGATATGTTACTTCCCAATAGGTAATATTGTAAATTCATGGAGAGTTGCCATCAGTTATGTTCCACAGCTGCTCATACCGGTATTTAAATAGAGTTCGAGTCAAGGTACCACTAGCTGCTGAGATTGTTTATATCCTTTATAAGATTATATTACCTATACTTTTATGTTACAAATACTAAGCTACACTGAAAGAATGCTTTAATAACGTTCATTTTATGATAGTGTTACTCTTGCTGTTGCTAGAGACTGGTGATATTGAATCTAACCCTGGACCACAGGCAAATATACCCAACGATCTGTCGATATTCCATTGTAATATACGAAGTTTTCGAAACAAAATCATCTTTATCAAAGACAATACGTTAGATTTTGATATTTTATGCTTTACTGAAACTCATTTAGATGACCTTATAAACGAAAATGTTCTTAATCTGTCAGAGAATTATGACTATCCATATAGAAAAGATCGAACAAATCACGGTAGAGGCTTATTGATTTATTTGTCGAAGAGTATTATACAATCAAGACTACCAGTTCTTGAAATTTACTGTAAAGAGTCGATATGGATTGAGATCAAGATGAATAAAGAAAAGTACTTACTGGGTGTTTTTTACAGCCCTTAAACTTCTGATTCTCTATTTTTTTGTAAATTTTAGCAAGAATATAGAAAAGGCCTTGGATGTTTCTAAAAATGTGCTGATATTTGGAGATCTAAATGAAGATCTTTTTAATCCTTCTTTTCATAATTTAAAAAATATTCTGATTACAAACTCATTGGTTGTTGCGATCCATGATCGTCGATGCAATAAAGGTTGTTGTTGTTGTTGTTGGTTAATTCAATAACTACTCCTACAATATAAAACGCTCTTTTAGATCCAGTTATAATACCAGATGACATGTCTTATATTAATTATGGGATTTTACCAGTACCATCAGAAATTAGTGTTCATTGTGCTACATACTTAAGAATACCGTTCCCATACCGTTTACATTCTACATACAAGCGTAACGTTTGGTTGTATAACAAAGCAAATTTCGACTTTCTCAATAATAAAATATCAGAAACTGATTGGAGCATGCTGCTTAACGGTTCAGTTGATGAGGCTTGTGAAATGTTCTCTAATATATTTATAAGTTTAGTCAATATGTATATTCTGTCTAAACAATAACTGTCCGTAATAATGACAAGCCGTGTTATGATTCAGAAATTAGAAAATGTACTAGAGTAAGAGAAAGAATTAAATCGCACGCTTTAAAATCAGGAAAGGATAGCGATTGGGCAAAGTATAAACATGCAATCAACAAAGTAAATAATATAAAAAAAATGCAAAAGAGAACTTTTTTAATAATTTAGATTAAACACTTTCAGACCTTCACTGTAACGATAAAAGAGGCTTTTGGAAAGTTGTTCGACATTGTGTTAAATCTACCGACCCAAGTGGTTTTATTCCACCTTTATGTAAAACCTCTGACACAGGTGAAAATATTTTTTTTCTCTGATGAAGAATAAGCCAATTGTCTGAATTCATATTTTACTTCTATATCCAACATTACAAAAGATCTTCCATTACTTTCATTTAACACTGTCAGCAAACTTACATATTTCTTAATATCAAAAACAGAGGTCGAAGACATTATCTTATTACTTAAAGTCCATAAAGCAAGTGGTCCTGACATTATAAGTCACAAAATGCTTAAAGGTGCTGTAAGAACAATTTCTGAACCTCTTACAATTTTATATAGTCGTTCTATTTCCGAAAGTCATTTCCGTAACTCATGGAAAATAGCTCATGTAACTCCTATTTTTAAGAAAGTGGATAAGTCAATCCCATATAATTATAGGCCAGTGTCGTTGCTAAGCTAGGTCGGAAAGATTTTAGAAAGAATAATTTTTAAACATATGTATGACTTCTTCTTGAGTAATAGTTTATTGTATAAATACCAGTCTGGCTTTTTGCCAAATCATTCAACTACTTTTTAACTCATCGACATTTATGATTATATTTGCCAATCCTTTGAAAACAATCAGTACTCTTGTATGATCTTTTGCGACATATCAAAAGCTGTCGATT
This sequence comes from Panopea generosa, assembly GCA_029582155.1. Taxonomy (NCBI): domain Eukaryota; kingdom Metazoa; phylum Mollusca; class Bivalvia; order Adapedonta; family Hiatellidae; genus Panopea; species Panopea generosa. Next base: position 32,864,874 of record CM055903.1, on the reverse strand, counting down.
GGGTTTGGCATACGCCCCTGCTTTTCAAACTAGAAAAAACGGTATAAATGGGCAACTTCTAAACTGGATCAAAGATGACCTTAAAAACAGAAAACAAAAGTAGTAATCCAGTCTTCATGTTCGTCATTAAAGTCTGTTAAAGCTGGAGTACCACAGGGCTTTGTATTAGGATCTCTTCTTTTTCTCATATATGTCAACGACATAACTCAATCATTATTGAGCTTAACCAGACTGTACGCTGATGATAGCTCTTTGTATTATTCAGCAACCACTATCCAAGATATTGAAGGAATTATTAACCACGATTTAAATATTATATCTGATTGGGCTAAACAGTGGCTAGTTAAGTTTAATCCAGACAAAACTGAAACAATTCTTTTCTCATTAAAACAGGTCGATGCACTTCCAAACTTGATGCTCGACAATACTCCGATAAACTTTGTTGACAGCCATAGAGATCTTGGCGTCACACTAAGCAAAACCGGTAAATGGAATGACCATATTGATAATATTTTAAAATCTGCCTCTAAGGTTATTGGTGTCATGAGGAAAAAGAAATTCACTTTAAGTAGAAATGCATTAAACCAAATTTATCTTTCTTATATACGTCCAGTTTTGGAATACTGTTCAATAGTATTGGATGGATGTACTGAATATAATTCTGAGATGATTGAATTACTTCAAAATGAAGCCACAAGAATAGTAACTGGTACCACCCGATCGATCTCCTTACTTAGCTAATCTATACAGAGAGTGTGGATGGGTCTCTCTTGCAGAGAGGAGAAAGCAGCATAAATTGATATTAATGTACAAAGCTACTCATAACATGATCCCGTCTTATATTTCAGACCTTATCCCTTCTTCTGTAGGAGAAAACGTACCATATTCCTTAAGAAATAATAATGATAAAAATATTCCAATTACTCGGACTGAACTAAGCCGCAAATCATGTATACCCTCATCTATTTCAGTTTTGAACTCTTTACCAAACGAGCTCAGAGATACTGCTACGGTATCGACTTTTAAATCTAGAATAAAGGCCTATCTTCCAGAAGTAGTTAATCCACCTTCTTACTATAGTGATGGTCACAGATATATATCTGCTATGCATGCAAGATTGCGAACCAAATGTAGCAACTTGAACAATGACCTTTACCTTAATCATCTATGCGATGACCCTTTTTGTACCTGTTCAAATTCTATAGAAGATGCTGATCATTACCTTTTTAGCTGCAATCGTTTTAGGAACCAGAGATTCGTCTTATTTGACTGGACTAGAAATTTTCACCCATTACATGCAGAGCTTTTCTTATTTGGAAAGACTGCACTTTCCGTTGGTGAAAACATTGTTGTTTTCACAGCGGTTCACGAATATATTAAAACAAAAAGTCGTTTCAAAGAGTCTTAAATGACAGCTCATTGTCACACAAGAAATATATTATTTTGCCGGTTATATTTAAAAACAAATGTATCTTAAATAGTTTTTAAATCCAAGTACCTGACTTAACAGACAATAAATCTATCTTATATCTTATCTTTCTGCTAATCTATATTACTACCGCTCATTCTTTCTACTTATATATGTTGTTTCTTTTTATTCTTTTCTTTCCACTTCTAATTTCCTTCTATTTATATAAACAGCTCAATGCATTGTGACAACCTTAATTGTCGTTTATAACATTGCCATTGTCAATTAAATTGTGTTTGTAAAATTATACGGGAAGGGCCGAATCTAAGTTGAGAGAACTTGTGGCCCAACCCATCGGCTTACATTCATGTATATATTGGCAACAAAATATGTTTAAACCAAAATGCACGTCCCTATAGGAATTAATATCCGATTCAGATCCATGAGTAAGGTTAATGAGCCGGTCTATGTAAAGGTCCCTCGGAAGATTCTCGAGTAACGATCCAAAACACAACTGGGCTGAGCCCCTGGAATCTGTGAGTTGTCTTGAATCGTATTAAAATCACCATTGTAATTGTTCTCATAATCTGTGTCAAGCGTACTATAGTTTGGGTTTGTTATGTCTGCAAGATACTGTTTCAAGTACGTTTGATCAGGGCTGGTATGTAAGGCGTGATTTATAGGTAACGCTCTATATAATGGAGCAGGACTGGTGCTGGAGCGTTATAGCCATAAGCTGGGCATAAACCAGTCTCTGGCTGTAGTGTGTGAAACGTTTTACTGTCACCGTTATTCCCGATGTTAACAGGGCTGTTGTTGATAAAGCCTGTTCGTGCGTCCATTGTGTATTGGCATAGTCTGTTAATTGGCTTAGTGCCGTTCGCTACATGGTGCAGCGCTCGCCATGTGATTAATCCGATTATCGATATGCCCTGGGGATATTTGCTAAAAAAGTTAGCGTGACCTCATTCAAAATGATAATTTTCAATATTTGTCAAACAAAGCAAACTGCAAAATACATGTATGTCTATAATTTCATAATTATGTTGTTTAAGAGTTCAACGTAGAGATCAGTAATACAGTTCACTTAGCTCTTCAATAATATCCTTTATCCATATTGAAAAAAACCCATTTTAAACCACTAAAATAACTTTTAAACTTGGAGCGTAAATTTCTATGCTTTGTTTACACCGGAACCGGAAATCACATCAAAAACTAAAATTAAGATTTATAAGAAATGTGGTCATATAGGACTTAAGACCAGGAACCAGGAGGTCAAAATGGTAGAAAGTAGTTCCATAGAAAATTGACAGTGGTCGTTCAAGATGGTGTGAGTGTGAAAATGCACTTGACAGGTACTTTTGCAATGTGAACTTGTGAAGGGAATATATTTTCCCAGATAATGGTGCAAAATTGAGTGGACTAGTAGCTATAACACACAGATGGGACTATTTCTTAGAAGGCAAGAATTTTGCATAATTTGGCTGATTTGACCCCTGTATGTGAAAAAGGGACACTTACTTTCGCTTTGAGCAAAATTGTGAGATTGGAAGCAGTTAATGCCCATGTTTTTAACTGTTTTTTGTGTTCTGCTTGAATTGAATATGAATTCTGGAAATTCTCATGGAGTTTGGAGTACAACTGTAAGTGTGACAGTCGATTGTGCTAATATTACGGTCTATGTGAAATTAATGGTGGGCCAGCTTCAGTATGGCTACCAGAAAATCTTAAATTCTATTATAATGATAATCTAGTAGAAAAAGTAAACAAATTTACGTATTTAGGCATTGTTTTAATTTAGGTGGCTCATTTTCAGAAGCACAAATAACTTTATCAGGTCAACCGTTGAAAGCAATTTTCGAAATGAATAAACATTTATATAAAGTTACTAACATTTATGCATTACATAAATTAGACTTATTTGATAAATTAATTTCAGCTATACTTAATTATAGTAGTGAGGTTTGGGGATTCATTCAAGGTAAAAATATAAAAAGGGTTCATATGCAATTTTGTAAACATGTGTTAGAAGTGAAGAAAACTACACAATATGATTTATTTATGGCGAACTCGGCAGAATGTCATTTCAAACGTTGAGATTTTTAAATATAATAAGAGTTTGGACTAAAATATTACAATCAAATGAAAATAAATATATAAGTAAGGTATATATGTTGTTAAACGAAGATATTGAAACTAATCCAAACGAGAAAAATTGATGTTCACTAATTAAAAACTTTAAAAATAAAAGAAAAAAAAGTTTAGAATAGGTGTTTCAAAATTAAGAGTATCCTCACATAGATTATCTATTGAAACAGGCAGGTGGACTTAACCTCAAAGTACACCAGTAAACGAAAGAAAATGTGTTATTTTTAATGTTTTAGACGACGAATTTCATTTTGCTTTAGAATGTGCCATGTATAATGAACTAAGAAAATATTAAATACCAAGTTATTATTGGAGGCATCCAAAAATGATCAAATTTGTGGAATTATTGAATTCCGAAAACGAACGTGTTAACAATAAGTTAAGCATTTTCACTAATAAAGCTTTTTGGTCAGATCCGAGAGGCTTTATAATAATAATAATAATAATAATAATAATGATACAAATTAAGAGAGGTTCAATATATGTACATATGTCCAATGAATGGTCTTGTATTTCGTTTTCGCCAAGATCGTTCGTCTTCTTTTTGGACGAATATGTTTATTTAAAATATACAATATATATTACACTTAAATATAAAAGTTTCTTCATTATTAACCTTATTTTCGTTTTCGTACAAGGTTAATCGAATCGGTAATAATAATAATATTATATGTGATTATATGTGTTTATTTGTATACATGGGTGTCTATCGTCTGTTTTTTGCGTGTAAAGGATACGTATTCAAACTGAATATCTTTGCGCAAGGATAAACAATTTAAAAATGCATATGTACCAACTACAATTGTTATTTATGTGCGTATATGGAGGTATATGTATATATAAAGTATATGAGTGATATGTTTTACATTTGAAACTATTGTAAATCACTTCACATGTACCAATGAACATTTATGTATGTATGCTATCCATTAATTTATAATGTACTGATTTTTGCTTGCCGTCAGGTATATGTAAAATATTTCCTCACGGGTCTAAGGCCTTCTGGAAATATGAAAACCAAACTAAAAAAAAACACTAAAAACATTATGGATAAGAAACACTAATCAAACAAAGAAGATAACTTTTAAGTCAAAGGTGACACTACGTCATAAATATGCCAAGCCATTCAATAATCAGTCAATTTGCGAAAACCTATCTATAGCGAAGTAATAGCAATTTAAATCGGAATAATTTATCAACAAGATATTTATATGAATTAAAACAGTATTTTTTTACAATCGAAGTATTTAAATAAATTAATCAGAAATAATATAATAACGAAATTGCCGTTATTTTGAATATAAACATAATATATTAATTGCATTACTGTTTATGCTTAAAAAATAACGGGATGTAATATACAACTTTCCTATATTGATAATGGTAACCATAGAAATATATTTAGTAAAATATAGCATGGTTACACTATATTGAATTATGCAAGCGAAGTTTGGGGGTTTATTCAAGCGCATCAAATAGAACGGGTACATTTAGAATTTTGCAAATTGTTATTAAGTGTAAAATTATCAACGCATCTATAGCGAATTAGGTGGAACAAATTACTATACAAAGCGAATATATATAATTGTAAAATACTGGTTCAAAAAAATGAACAGTTATAATCGAAAATATAATCACCATGTTTACTTAACAAAGTTAGAAGATATAGAAACAATATATATATATATATGGAGATAATTATTTGTGAATAACCAAGACATTTATATACAGACCAGACTACGGCGAGTGCGCCTAGCTACAATGCAAACCATAGATTCAATATCAAGGCTTCTGCCAAACCAAAAAATATTTGAATTTTTTTTATATATATATTTCTTTCAACAAAGACTGCGACATAATTATATTCAAAATTTGAATGAACGATTAAATCGGGCAACATTTTTCAGGGCTTTGCTACTTTTAATTTTCAGTTATATTTAGAAATAGTGAACATTCCAAATTTTAGAAGAGCATTAACAAAATTTAGAGTATCTGCACATAGGTTAGAAATAGAAACAGGACGATGAAAAAAAAACAATAAATATTCCTAGAGAAATGCAGAATATGTAATATCTTGGAGGACGAATTTCATTTTTTATTTGAATGCAGTGCATATAATAACATAAAATGTCAGTACCGAATTCTGAAATATTCGCCCCTTACAAAATCGCCCATTTTGGAAGATTTGCCTCACATATAAGATTACTGTACTGCAAGTGATAATGACTGTTTTCACAGGTATTGTTAATCGAGTAAGGTTGTGTGGTAAATTAAATAAATACACAAAGATGAGTGTATATACATTTATTATTTAGGATATACATATTTATATACATTATTTTAATGAAATTTGTATTTGTATTATATAGAATTAAATTTAACAAAAAAAGCAGGTACACATAGTTATACACATTTATGGGTTTACATTTTTGAAATGTTCATCGAATATTATTTTAATAAAAAATTGTAAGTGTAATAACAAAATATATTTTCACCACATACATTTTAACAAAAAAATTAGTGTTTATAAACATTTCATATACAGGTTTTATTGAATGGGCAAGTACATATGTTTATTAACAAAAAGCAAAGTAGGCCTACACCATATTTATATACATTTCATATACAGGTTTCATCGAATGGGCAAGTACACATGTTTATTAACAAAAAAGCAAAGTAGGCTTACACCATATTTATATACATTTCATATACAGGTTTCATCGAATGGGCAAGTACACATGTTTATTAACAATCAAAGTACTCAAAGTACTGAGCGGCGGGTGTTACATTAAACCACGAGACTGTGATCCCATTAGCAGTTTTGGCAGATATTTCCTTTGTTACAGAAAAATATTTGAGGATGAAAACTCCCCAGCAGCATAATCACGAAATTGACATGCATACAAGTTTTAGAAGACCTCTAACAGGTTAAGAGTTAATTACACTGCATGCCCAAGTGTGTAAGAAAATCACTCAAATGAGGTAGTTTGGTACACATCAACATCCAATAACAATTAAGACAGTAAACTTTTTTTTCACTTTTTTTTATTGTCAAATAAAGTATTTCTAAAAGTATAAAACGGTTCAACTATGTATATAAAACGAACAAGTTATATGCAGCAGTTTACAATCTGTTAAGCATGGCAACAGCTATGGTTAGAACATAAAGATTGCATGTCACGTTTGTGACATTAATACTTTAATGGCAATGCTATCAACCAAGGGTGATGACAGTAATATGGCATCTATATCAAGTAATATGGCAATGATATTAATAAATAAGGCATCGCTACTGGCAGCAAACAGTATGACAATGATAGCAAGTTATAATGCAATGACAGCGATATTGGAATGATATCAAACAATATGACAATGATAGCAATATTGGAATTATATCAGTTGATATTTCAATGCAGTTGTATGAAATGCTGAGCTGCAATACTACAATGACAGCAATATGAAATGGTAGCAATCAATAATACAATAACAGCAAGAATTGAATGATTTCAAACAATATGGCAATGACAGCAGAATTGGAATGATATCAATTGATATGGCAATGCAGCAAAATGAAATAATAACAAGCAATATGGTTATGACAGCAATGTTGGATTGATTTCAAACAATATGGCAATGACAGCAGTATTGGAATGATATCAGTTAAAATGCCAATGCAGCTATATTAAATGATAAGATGCAATATTGCAATAACAGCAATATTGGAATGATATCAATTGATATGGCAATGCAGCAATATGAAATGATAGCAAGCAATATGGCAATGACAGCAAAATTGGAATAATATTACACATTATGGCGATGGCAACAATATTTTAATGATATCAAATGATATGACAATAGCAGCAATATGAAATGATAGCAAACTGAAACAATGACAATGATATCGAGCAATATGACAATAGCAGCAATATGAAATGATAGCAAACTGAAACAATGACAATGCTATCGAGCAATTTGACCGTGGCAGCAATATAAAATGATAGCACATATGGCAATAACAGCAATACGGGAATGGTAGAAAGCAATATTGGAATGACAGCAAAAAAATTTGCAATGGCAGAAAGCAATATGGCAATGACAGCTATATGCGATGTTATTAATTAATATGGCAATTGAAGAAATATCGGAATTATAGCAAACAATATGGGAATGATATCAATCAATATGGCAATGACAACAATATTGCAATGGCAGAAAGCAATATGGCAATGACAGCTATATGCAATGTTATTAATTAATATGGCAATGACAGAAATATTATAATGATAGCAAACAATATGGGAATGATATCAATCAATATGGCAATGACAACAATATGAGAGTGATATAAACAAATGTGGCAATGACAGCAATATGGATTATATCAATTAATGTGGCAATGGCAGCAATATGCGATGATAGCTAGCAACATGGCAACGACAGTAAAATTGTATAAATAACAAAAATCAATAATTGCAATTTGGAAAAATGATACGCAAATGAATTGTGTTAATCACAGGCCTTACTTTACTATTTCGGTTAGATAGTTATTTAAAGTAAATAATAGAAAGGTAGGCCACTTCAAAAAGACCACATTAACTGAATCCATGACCGATTTCTATAGTGTAAGTAGAAAATGATAATCTCAACTTAAAGCCTGCATACATTTAGATTTCATGGAAAGATGCATATTTCTTGCTTAATACTGATTTCAAAGTGATAAACATTAGTAAGTAGGTTTATTATGATTTTGTCCACTGACGTAACTTAGTGCTTCTTCAATGCTCTTCAAACAAGATATCCACTATTTACAAGATATAGCAATGCAAAAGTTATAGTAAGGTAGGGCCTGTGGTTTTAGTAATGCATAACAGTCTGGATAAGTATCGGGACCATCGATATCAGATTATGGAAATAAAGGTCTGGCATGATTTCCAAACTTGCCTATTTAGAACATATACAATTTTGGTGTGAAAGAATATAAAGTCAAGTAGAGTGTTTTAAATGCAGTTGAAAAACAACGAACAGAAGTAAATATAATAATGGCTGAACAGTTGTTTTGCAAGACATGAAGAGAAATTAACACAATAAACATATCAAAATAAATAAACAGACATGAACGAGACTAGGTCTTAAAATTACAGCACAAAGAGAGGTTATCACGCACCGTGCTGAACAGATGCCTTACAAAATTAATGATAAAATAAACATATCAAAATAAAAAAAACAGACATGAATGAGTCTGGATCTGAAAATTACAGCACAAAGAGAGGTTATCTTGCACCGTGCTGAACAGATGCCTTACAAAATTGATAATAAAATAACAAAATTAACATATTAAAATAAATAAACAGACATGAACGAGTCTAAATCTGAAAATTACAGCACAAAGAGAGGTTATCTCGCACCGTGCTGAACAGATGTCTTAAACATTGATGATAAAATTAACAAAATAAACATATCAAAATAAATTAACAGACATGATTGAGTCTGGATCTGAAAATTACAGCACAAGGGGAGGTTATCTCGCACCGTGCTGAACAGATGCCTTACAAGATTGATGAGAAAATAACAAAGTAAACATATCAAAATAAATAAACAGACATGAGATAACCTCTCTTTTTTAACAAATAACAAAGTAAACATATCAAAATAAATAAACAGACATGAGATAACCTTTCTTTTTTGCTGTAAATTTCAGATCCAGACTCTGGATCTGAAATTTACAGCAAAAAAGAGAGGTTATCTCGCACCGTGCTGAACAGATGCCTTACAAGATTGATGATAAAATTAACAAAATAAACATATCAAAATAAATAAACAGACATGAACGAGTCTGGATCTGAAATTTACAGCACAAAGAGAGGTTATCTCGCACCGTGCTGAACAAAACTAAGCAATGTCTAAGGAAAAGCTTTTCAACAGCTTAAGTAACTGAAATTTGAAGGAACAGTGACCTGGATGAATAAATTTGAAAATAGGCTTTAATAGATAAGAAGCCGCAGGCCTTGTAATTTCTAAGAAGATTATATTAAAATATTGAAAAACATATTGAGACGTCCTGTCTGGCATGGGTATGAAAAAGTATAATAAATTAACAAACTTGAAAGAACTCCATGGAAGGATGCTTCACACCAAATTTGGTGTAAATATGCCTTATGGTTCTTGTATATAATTTAAAGATGTAAAAAGGTATCATACAACACACTTGAACCTCTAGCCCAGGTTAGGTAAGAAGCTAATTTTTGCCATAAAATGAAATACATTTTATTAATTTCTCTTATTTTTGGCCTAGTAAAAAGCATAGTACTGAATTTTGAATCTGGATTATACAGGACAGAATTTAAACGACATGAAAGTTGTAGTAAGAATGATACATTGACTAGATGTATGTTCGGCACATGACTTTGTGATAAACACAAAAAATGAAAAAAGAATAACAGTGATATATGAACTGTTTTTTATACACAAGTTTCATTGACCCATCTGAACTTGAGTATCGACTTATGTGAACTGAAACGTTTAATTATTTTTTCCGAGCTAAAATAAACAACAAAAGAAAACAAAAAATAACAAATACGGTACAGATTTCTAGAAATTGTTTTAAAAAAAAATAGCCTTTTATTGTGTTTTCATAACTAAGCCTAATTAATATATCTAATGGATGACTTTTGCGCTGGTCTCGACCAATTAACACATTTTGACATTCTTATGACACATCCTTTGATCAAAACTCTCAACACAAAAGCACCGACTAATTGACATCTTTACACATGATTACCCCATGGTGCTAAGGGCATCGTATCGCGTGTGTAGGTACAGGCAGCGACTAAATACTGGTACAGATCTTATTTTAATTAATATTATTTAAACTCTTTTAACAAATCAAACACATTAATTCATTTATCAATAATCAAATAAAATGTTAATTAACTAGTTATTAAAATTATGCTAATGAAGATCAAAGGCACCAAATCCAATGTGGCCGCTTTTTCTCAAAAATCTTACAGAAGCAAAATATAAAATCATAATATAAGAAAACAAATGTTATTTATAAACATGTATACAAAATAACAAAGCTTATTTATATACATTGCCCCATCGCAAGGACAGCTACAAAACTTAGTCGAACTTATTTGTAAACAATATTTCAATTGATAATAAATATATACAAGTACACACACGCAAACGTGTATCCACTTCGCAATAGCGTCAAAATGATTTATTTATGCAAATTTGAATCTATAAAGCATAGCACTTTGGCAAGCCATAAACATACCATCTCTTGTTTGTAAAACACGAAGATTATTAAGCTACGAAACTAGGTCAAATTTGTTTATGTTTGCAACATTTTATAAATATAAGTGGATGTTACAAACGTTAACTTAAAAATTGTTGCAAACGTAAACTTGTGCTGTCACTTTGCATCCGCGTTACACGCTATATTTACCCTCGTAAGTATGTTTATAGCACTTTGAAGAGCATTTTTTCTCACCTTGATTTGCGTCTGTTGATACTGCTCCAGTTCTGAAGAAAATGACGGCTCTGCTGTGTCTCGTTTTTGGAGCTCCGTGAATTGCAACACGTATCCCCGGATTATTATTTTCGACAAACCCCTGTGATTAAATAAGAATTAAATCGGAATGTGCGTTTCTGTATTGAAATTACCAAGTTGTGTGAACGAAATCACTAATTTACACATACACTCTTTGTGTTATTCATAAAACATAAATACAAAGATAGCAAATATTATGTTTATACATTGCCCCTTCGCAAGGACAGTTGACGCTTCAAAACTAGGTCAAACTTGTTTGTAAACACCATTTACATGGATGCAACAATTTATGAAAATACGTGGCATGCAAATGTAAACTTGTACATTCACTTTGCATTCGCGTTACACGCTTTATTAACCCTCTTTAATGTGTTTGTAGCACTTTGACAAGCATTCTTCTTACCTTGATTTGTGTCCGTTGCTATTGTTCCAAGTCTGAAGAAAGTGGTAACTCTGATTGAATATGGCCGCTAGATGTCTCCAACTTTCACATATTTCCATATCCGGTAAAATCGGAGTGATTTTAATAGGTGGTTTACACCCGCCTAAAAAGCAAAGTAGGCCTACACCATATTTATATACATTAACTAACGATTTTTGAAATTTTTCATCAGATATATTTGCATCTGGTATGCATCTGGTATATCATATATACAATGTATATACAGTCGTCATACACCATGTCGTCTGTTGTCTGCGGTGGTCCAAAGCCCATGATGTTGGAGCAGCCTCAAGAAGTTGATTTGTAGTCTTCTCGCCGTCTTCGTAGTCTTCCCAAAGTTTGTAGAGTCATCCGTGTGTTGAAGCGTACCTGGCTCTGTTTGTCCTCATCAGCGCGTTCTAGAATCTTATTTTTAAAACACGCAGCATGTATAAGACCGTAGTGTTATTACAATTTGATAACAAAACTCTGATTAAAAACTTTTGATATCAGAAATACATTAATTTATTAACAACAAAAGTTACATAACGGTGTGTTGATTTAATGTTGAACAGCAACTCAAACTTAATCTTTTTAAAAAAAGTATTATTATTATTTGTTTAAAGAATAGGTTTAAAGTATAAAATATGTCTAGGTTATAAAGCATTTGGAGAAATATTTCTTTACACAGGAATAGGTTTAAATAAATAGGTAGATACAGATATTTCAAACGATTCGCGTGCCATTGAACACATACACGATTCGCGTGCCATTGAACACACACATGTTTGTATTATTGTTATTACGTTATCTGTTTGCTCATGGTCATTTGTGACATAAATTTATGTGAAACTTTGTACGGTCAATGACGTCGATCCCAATTGACCTATGACGACGAAATACTCTTCTTCTTCTTCTATGCTTTATTTGAGACATAAAGTTGCCAAAATGTGGTTATATGAAGGAAATGTCTCCAATTTGTCATATAAGACCATGAAGGTGTGGTCACATAGCGATCCATAAGGTAGATTACTGTGGGTTAGACGTGGTGTAAGTATGTTAAACTAGGTTAAAACAACGTTGAACTACGTTAAGGTACTACAGAATTTGGGTGATGAGTCACAGAAGAGTACGGATAAGTACGTTAAAGTAAAGTAAACCACATTAAAGTACGATAAACTACGCTAGACTACGCTATTTCGGGTGCGGCTCGCCACGGAGAGGTACGGAGTGGTACGTCTGACTACGCTTGAGTACGGTATACTACGGTAGCCTCTACGCTAGAATACGCTAAAGTACGTCCAACTACGGTATATTGAGCAACACCCCACGGGGTATAACAGCCAGCCCGCGGCGTGGTACGGCCATTGTGCGCTTGTTTTCCAAACAGAGCATGATATCTCACATATTTCTGTAAAATGTTGTCTACATTTGTGGCTGAAACATGCCTGGACCAAGGAAGTCTAAGAAGTCCATGAAGAGTGCTGCTGCTGGTGCTCAACGTGAACAAGCTGATGCCTTACTGCTGACTCAAAGTGAGGTGATTCTAGGAACTCTGGTTCTAGGGGTGCCACCCCCCCCCCCATCAGGTGTAGAAGTCCATGACACTGTCCACGACCAGAACCCTGTGCAGGAGAAGGTGACCAAGGCCAAGACCACCCGGCGTGTAGGTTTGAAGCTGTCTGAAGAGGTGGTTGTCTTTGAGTTCGTGGAAGCTCACCCGCAGCTGTTCGACAAGAACAACCCTGACTTTATGAAGAGGGGAGACAAGGAGGCGCTCACGAAGAAGTATGTAGAGGATCATGAGGTCGTGGAGAGTGATGGAGAGTAAAATATTTTGGCAGTTGTATTTCTATAATTGTTTGTAATATCTGTACGTAAATTTTGTGTAATTTTTGCATAATTTTGGTGTACATTTTGGGTCGTTTTTGTGTAATTTTTGCGTAATTTTAATGTAATTTTTGTATGTAATATTCGCGTAATATTTGTGTAATTTTCCCTTTCTTATATTTTGCAGGTAGCCCGTGTACTGGGGCCAGACTGTCCGTCTGGTTTGCCAACATGAAGACCACGGGACGTCAGTGGCAGTGGGAGGAAGAAGCAGACACCAGGGAGGAGTGGCTCCCTAGGAAGTTGGCGTTTCTGTCTTCCACCTTATACAGGGTGCCAATCAGGAGTGGGTTGAACGTAAGTACAGTAACTGACTGACTCACTGACTCACTTATTGAATCACCCACTGACTCAATATCTCACTCACTGACTCGCTCAATGACCCTTTGACTCACTCACTGACTCGCTCTATGACTCGTTGACTCACTCGTGACTCACTGAGTCACAGGAAAATTAAAACAGAATTAAAAAGTTTCGAAAAACAATTAAAACAGTTTAATTTGTGTAATTGTTCTTGTAATTGAAATGAATATTTTAAAAAAGTATGTATGTTCTTACATTTGCAGCTCTTGCAGCAGTTGAAGCTGCGGCATCCCGACCGTTTCGACCCTGTGACTACTGAGGGGCAGGGCCAGGCCCAGGAGAAGGGCAAGGAGACAGAGGAGACGGTTGACGTCTGTGATGAGGAGGAGGAGGAGCCAGTGGGCACTGGCACTCCTGTTTGTTCCAAGAGGAGGAAGACCGCTACAGCTACAGCTACCTCCACAGTCATGAAACGTATCGAGCACCGTATCGCGGCTCAGACACAGGCACAGCAGCAGCTCAAATTTTAGGGTAATTGTTATGAAAGGTTAAAATCTAATTTGAAAAATAATTTATAATATGTTTAAATTGTTCTTGTTTTGTATCATTGCAGGAATAGACCGCGCACATGGCGTTCGGCCACATGATCGGCTTGTCCGCTGGTGAACTAGACGAGGAGTCGTGGGTCACCTTCCAGCTAGAGGTTAACCAGTGTCTGGTTAAGGCGAGGAGGGAGAGGAGGAAGGCTGCTAAGAGTCGTCACCACTTGCAGCCACATGGAGACTTTGCCTTTGCCAGTAACTATGCCGCCCAGCAGCAACAGCAGTGTGCGCAGGTTTGTTTTACTAGACTGGCAGCACCAGTTGCAGCCGCCACCAGTGCAGCAGCAGCCAGCGCAGCTAACGGCGAGGTCTGCCAGTGCACCCTTCAGGACAGTACTCCGCACTCTTTTGGGGACTTGTTGGCACTTGATTAGTCTCATGTGTCTGGGGAATGGTCCTTTTCAAGGACCCTTGTAAGTATGCCTGTCTGTCTGTCTGTCTGTCTTTTGAAAATAGAGAAAAATAAAAACATGTTTTATCTTTATTTATGTTTTGGCTTATTTATTTTGGAAAACAAACAAACATACAATTACAAACAATAACAGTCGTTCCCTTAGACTCACTCTCCCCCCAGTACTGGCGAAGATTGACATCCTGCCATGCCACAGATCCCGCCGGTGACACAAAGTAGTGCTTCAGGTATATGCGCTTGAGCTTGGCATCCGCGGTATCCCGGTTACCACCTTGAGTTTGGTGGAGGTCCAGCAGGATGGCATTGTCGCGTCAGGCACAAGGGACAGCGTTGTGGTTGGCATCCTCCTGGTCCAACACAAGGGCATCAGCAATTCTCTCCCGCAAGAAGTTGTGAAGGACTACGCAGGTCCGGACTATGAGGTTCACTGTATCTATGTGCACCTGCAGGGTGATCAGCAGACAACGGAAGCGGTTTGCAAGGAGACCAAACGCATTCTCAACCACACGACGAGCTCTGGAGAGGCAGTAGTTGAAGACCAGCTCATCGTGGTCGAGACTCCTGCGGCCGAATGTCTCATGGCAAAGGCATCATCAGCGACGAGGTAGAATGGGGTGTCCACATCATCGTGTGGTAGTGGCTCTTCGTCTGGGATGTCGATGACACCGTCCTCTATGGCTTTGCGCAGCTCGCAGTGGTTCCATATGTGCCCATCGGAACTGGAGCCAACATCACCAACCTGTATCCACCGGAACTTGTAGTCCGCATCAACCAAGGCCATCAACACAATAGAGTAGAACCCCTTGTAGGTGTGGTAGGTGGAGCCCGATCTGGGGGGTTTCTTGATAGCAATATGTTTGCCATCAACAGCGCCCAAGCCATGTGGGAATTGCCATCGGTCTGCCACCTGCCGCCACTCTTGGTGTTCTGTTGGTGTCTGAATAACCGCAGCTTCCAAGACATCGAGAAGAGCCTGGCAAACGGAGGCGACAATCCCTGAGATGGTGTTGTGTGCAACACGAAAACTGTACATCAGGGACCGGTAGCACTCTCCAGTTGCCAGGAACCTCAACGTCAAGGCGAGCTTAAGTCCAGGAGACACAGGTTGGCGCCAGTTGTTCGGGGTCGGTTTGAGATGGTATTCAACCCTGGTTAGAAGGTAATGGAAGCACGCCATGTCCATCCGCAGGAAGTGTGTGAAGGCCTCAGGATTCTCTATTCTCAGCTCTCGCAGGAGTGCATCGTACTGGCCGTGGATGGTTCTTCTCAGCAACCATTATCTGGTCCACCACCTTCTCTGGCGCCTTTCTTGTCGGTCTTCCTCCTCCTCCAACTATCTGAGGTCGCGGACATAACCCAAAAGCTCAGCATTCTGCAGGGCAAAGAGGTTCACAAGCTGTCTTCTGTCACCTATGTTGACTTCTTGAAAATTCTAGGCTCGAATGACCATGAGGTGGTGGACACGCATGATTTTACCCCTTGTCTGGGCCATATGTCGGCACTAGCAATCTGTACTTTACTGTACTTATCTGCACTTCAACCTAGTTACCTGTTGTTGAACATCTTTTAAGTAACAATACCATAACAATAGCATAATGTTACGTACTGTAACATACTGTTACGTACCCTAACGTAACTATTAACGTAGTTGGACGTACTTTAACTTAGTCTACCGTGATGGGGACCCCCCGTACTGACACCCACAGTAGAGCGTACTTTAACGTAGCATGACGTAGCATGACGTACCACAGACCTTACTTGAACATACTTACCTCTTCCCGGCCGTGAAACTGGTCAGATATTTGTTTTGTGCGGGGTAAAATACGTTAGTGTACGCTAGAGTACGTTTCAGTACGCTATGAGATACGTTAGACTACGTAAGGTTACGCTTCAGTAAATTTTGAACATGTCCAAAAATTAAATTGACACTCACGGCTAACCCAAGTTAATACCATGTTAGCATCACGGACAACTACGGTTCAGTACGGATGCCGGTATGTTCAACTATGTTCAACTACCTTAGCCTCCACTACACTCAACAACGTCCACTAACGGCTATGTGACCACACCTTGAAAGTGTAAAAAAGAGGTTATTTTACCTACAATTAACATTTAGGAAAATCACACCTTTCTCACTCAAGTCTCTCTTATAAGGAAACCTTATTGTTTTAATTTTATAATTACCTCTTTTTTACTAAGTACTAGCAATTTGCAGTAATATTGCCAAGTTGCAGGCATTAGATATTGAAACTTTTGTCAGAATACCACTTTTTAAATTGTCATTATATACAGGCATGAGATGTCGACCTACATGCAATTTTAGTGTGTTTGACTAATTTTATTAAAAAAAGAAGTTTTTTTTCCTAATTTCATTAAAATGTTTACACTAAAATCATGACACATTGAAGACATTATCATACCAAAATACATTATCCATTACAATGAATATGCTAAAATATTGCAAGTTCAATCATCCAAAACAAAAAATCTTCAAAATTGTGTGATATTCATGAAATTTCAATGTAAATATGCTAATATGTGCTTTATTTGAGGGAAAAGCTTGCCAAAATGTGTTGTTTATGAATGAAATGTCTCCAATTTGTCATTTAAGACCATGAGAGTGTAAAAAAGTGGTTATTTTACATACAATTAACATTTTGGAAAATCATCCCCATCTCACTCAAGTCTCTCTTATAGGTGAGATCGCGGCGTGGACTAGTGGTAGAGCGTCCGCCTCGCATGCAGAAGGTCATGGGTTCGATCCCTGATCGGGTCATACCAAAGACTTTAAAAATGGTACTAGAAGCTTCCTCGCTTGACGCTCAGCATTTAGAGGAGAGTTCTAGGTCTGGTCGGCCCGCTGTCAGTATTATGTGACTGGGTGGGGTATCATACCATGTGTCTGTGGCATGATACTCCTGTGTGACAGCGCTCAGAATACCGTCTCAAGTACACACCGTCGCGATATGACTGAGAAATTGTTGTAAGCGACACTAAACACCATACAACAACAACTCTTATAGGTGTAAACTCACTATTGATTTTTGTTCTTTATTCTATAGTAAATAGTAAAAGTTTGAAGGCTCGTCATTCATAGAAAGACCCAAATGAAAGAAGTGAAACTTACATTTTACTGTTTGTCAACCTCTGCACTACCAAAATATGATGAGTAAAGTAGGGGTCATATGTAATATAGGTGTTTTTTCTGCTCAGTGAGAACACTGTTGACAAAATTAAATACATTGTATTTCAATATCTCTTCCTGTGTGGTGTTTCCATATATCTATCTGTGTTGTATCTCCATATCTCTATCAGTGTTGTATTTATATACCTCTTCCTGTGTTGTATTTCCATATCTGTTCCTGTGTTGTGTTTCCATATCTCTAACTGTGTTGAGTTTCCATATCACTGCCTGTGTTACATTTCAATATCTCATCCTGTGGTCCATTTTCCATATCTCTTCCTGTGTTGTATTTCCATATCTCTTCCTATGTTGTATTTTCAAATCTTTTCCTGTGTTGTATTTCAATATTTCTCCCTGTGTTATATTTACATATCTCTTCCTGTGTTATATTTCCATATCTCTTCCTGTGTTGTGTTTCCGAATCTCTATCTGTGTTGTGTTTCCATATCTCTGCCTGTGTTGTATTTCCATATCTTTCCATGTGTTACATGTATATTTCCATATCTATTTCTGTGTTATATTTCCATATCTCTTCCTGTGTTGTGTTTCCGTATCTCCTTCATCTGTTGTTTTTCCATATCTCTTCCTGTGTTGTATTTGCAAATCTCTTCCTGTGTTGTATGTCAATATCTCTTCCTGTGCTATATTTCCAAATCTCTTCCTGTGTTGTATTTCCGTATCTCTTCCTGTGCTGTATTTTCATATCTCTTCCTGTGTTGAATTTCAGTATCTCGTCCTGTGATATATTTCCATATTTCTTCCTGTGTTGTATTTATAAATCTTTTCCTGTGTTGTATTTCAATATCTCTTCCTGTGTTGTATTTCCATATCTCTTCCTGTGTTATATTTCCTTATCTCTTCCTGTGTTATATTTGCAAATCTCTTCCTGTGTTGTACTTTTATATATGTCCTGTGTTATATTTCCATGTGTCTACATGTGTTGTATTTCCATATCTCTTCCTGTGTTGTATTTCCATATCTCGTCCTGTGTTGTATTTCCATATCTCTTCTGTGATGTGTTTCCATATCTCTATCTGTGTTGTGTTTCCATATCACTACTTTTGTTGTATTTCCATATCTCTCCCTGTGTTACATTTCAATATCTCATTCTGTGGTCTATTTCCACATCTCTTCCTGTGTTGTATTTCCATATTTCTTCCTGTGTTGTATTTCCAAATCTCTTCCTGTGTTGTATTTCAATATCTTTTCCTGTGTTGTATTTCCAAATCTCTTCCTGTGTTGTATTTCGAAATCTCTCCCTTTGTTATATTTCCATATCTTTTCCTTTGTTATATTTCCATATCTCTTCCTGTGTTGTGTTTCCAAATCTCTATCTGTGTTGTGATTCCATATCTCTGTCTGTGTTTTATTTCCATATCTTTCCATGTGTTACATGTATATTTCCAAATCTCATTCCGTGTTATATTTCAATATCTCATCCTGTGTTGTATTTCCATATCTCCTTCCTGTGTTGTATTTCCATATCATTTCCTGTGTTGTATTTCCAAATCTCTTCCTGTGTTGTATTTTAATATCTCTTCCTGTGTTTTATTTCCATATATCTTTCTGTGTTGTATTTCCAAAACGCTTACTGTGTTGTATTTCAATATCTCTTCCTGTGTTGTATTTCCAAATCTCTTCCTGTGTTGTTTTTCAATATCTATCTGTGTTATATTTCCATAAATATTCTTGTATTATATTTTCATATCACATTCTTTGTTATATTTCCTTACTTCTTCCTGT
Source organism: Panopea generosa (assembly GCA_029582155.1). Classification (NCBI taxonomy): domain Eukaryota; kingdom Metazoa; phylum Mollusca; class Bivalvia; order Adapedonta; family Hiatellidae; genus Panopea; species Panopea generosa. The sequence goes on along the minus strand of CM055903.1, from coordinate 32,845,208 downwards.
GTTGTATTTCAATATCTCTTCGTATGGTATATTTCCATATATCTTCCTGTGTTGAATTTCCATATCTTTTCCTGTGTTGTATTTCCATATCTCTTCCTGTGTTGTATTTGCAAATCTCTTCCTGTGTTGTATGTCAATATCTCTTCCTGTGCTATATTTCCAAATCTCTTCCTGTGTTGTATTTCCGTATCTCTTCCTGTGCTGTATTTTCATATCTCTTCCTGTGTTGAATTTCAGTATCTCGTCCTGTGATATATTTCCATATTTCTTCCTGTGTTGTATTTATAAATCTTTTCCTGTGTTGTATTTCAATATCTCTTCCTGTGTTGTATTTCCATATCTCTTCCTGTGTTATATTTCCTTATCTCTTCCTGTGTTATATTTGCAAATCTCTTCCTGTGTTGTACTTTTATATATGTCCTGTGTTATATTTCCATATGTCTACATGTGTTGTATTTCCATATCTCTTCCTGTGTTGTATTTCCATATCTCGTCCTGTGTTGTATTTCCATATCTCTTCTGTGATGTGTTTCCATATCTCTATCTGTGTTGTGTTTCCATATCACTACTTTTGTTGTATTTCCATATCTCTCCCTGTGTTACATTTCAATATCTCATCCTGTGGTCTATTTCCACATCTCTTCCTGTGTTGTATTTCCATATTTCATCCTGTGTTGTATTTCCAAATCTCTTCCTGTGTTGTATTTCAATATCTTTTCCTGTGTTGTATTTCCAAATCTCTTCCTGTGTTGTATTTCGAAATCTCTCCCTTTGTTGTGATTCCATATCTCTGCCTCTGTTATATTTCCATATCTTTCCATGTGTTACATGTATATTTTCATATCTCTTTCTGTGTTATATTTCAATATCTCTTCCTGTGTTGTATTTCAATATCTCCTTCATGCGTTGTATTTCAATATCTCTTCCTGTGTTGTATTTGAAAATCTCTTCCTGTGTTGTATTTCAATATCACTTCCTGTGTTTTATTTCCATATATCTTTCTGTGTTGTATTTCCAAATCGCTTACTGTGTTGTATTTCAATATTTCTTCCTGTCATGTACTTCAATATCTCTTCCTGTGTTGTATTTCCATATCTCTTCCTGTGTTGTATTTCCAAATCGCTAACTGTGCTGTATTTCAATATCTCTTCCTGTGATGGACTTCAATATTTCTTCTTGTGTTGTATTTCCATATCTCTTCCTGTGTTGTATTTCAATATCTCTTCCTGTGTTTTATTTCCATATATCTTCCTGTGTTGTATTTTAATATCTCTTCCTGTGTTAATTTTCTAAATCATTTCATATGTTGTATTTCTCTTTCAGTGTTGTATTTCCATATCTTTTCCTGTGTAATATTTCCATATATCTTCCTGTTTTCTATTTCTATATCTCGATCTGTGTTGTAATTCCAAATATCTTGCTGTGTTGTATTTCAATATCTCTTCCTGTGTTGTATTTCCAAGTCTCTTCCTGTATTGTATTTACATATCTCTATCTGTGTTGTATTTCCATATATATTCCTGTGTTATATTTCCATATCTCTTCTTATGTTGTATTTCCATATCTCTTCCTGTATTGTATTTTCATATCTCTATCTATGTTATATTTTCATATATCATCCTGTGTTGCACATCCACTTCTCTTCCTGTGTTGCACTTTCATATCTTTATCTGTGTTGTATTCCAATATCGCTTCCTGTGTTGTATTTCCATATATCTATCTGTGTTATATTTCCATATATTTTCCTGTGTTATATTTTCATATCACATTCTGTGTTATATTTCGTTACCTCTTCCTGTGTTGCATTTCCGAATCTCTTCCTGTGTTGTATTTCAATTTCTCTACCTGTGGTATATTTCCGTATTTCTTTCTGTGTTGAATTTCTATATCTTTTCCTGTGTTATATTTTCATATCTCTTCCTGTGTTATATTTCCATATCAATTCATGTGTTATATTTCAATATCTCTTCCTGTGTTGTATTTCCATATCGCTTCCTGTGTTGTATTTCAATATCTCTTCCTGTGTTGCATTGTATTTCCATATCTCTTCCAGTGTTGTATTTTCATATCTCTCCCTGTGTTATATTTCCATATCTCTTCCTGTGTTGTGTTTCCAAATCTCTATCTGTGTTGTGATTCCATATCTCTGCCTCTGTTATATTTCCATATCTTTCCATGTGTTACATGTATATTTCCATATCTCTTTCTGTGTTATATTTCAATATCTCTTCCTGTGTTGTATTTCCATATCTCCTTCCTGTGTTGTATTTCAATATCTCTTCCTGTGTTGTATTTGAAAATCTCTTCCTGTGTTGTATTTCAATATCACTTCCTGTGTTTTTTTTCCATATATCTTTCTGTGTTGTATTTCCAAATCGCTTACTGTGTTGCATTTCAATATTTCTTCCTGTAATGTACTTCAATATCTCTTCCTGTGTTGTATTTCCATATCTCTTCCTGTGTTGTATTTCTAAAACGCTCACTGTGCTGTATTTCAATATCTCTTCCTGTGATGTACTTCAATATCTCTTCTTGTGTTGTATTTCCATATCTCTTACTGTGTTGTATTTCAATATCTCTTCCTGTGTTTTATTTCCATATATCTTTCTGTGTTGTATTTCCAGATCGCTTACTGTATTGTTTGTCTAAATCTCTTTCTGTGTTGTATTTCCATATCTCTTCCTGTGTTGTATTTCCATATCTCTTCCTGTGTTGTATTTCTAAATCGTTACATATGTTGTATTTCTCTTCCTGTGTTGTATTTCTAAATCGTTACATATGTTGTATTTCTCTTCCTGTGTTGTATTTCCATATCTTTTCCTGTGTAATATTTCCATATATCTTCCTGTGTAATATTTCTATATCTCGATCTGTGTTTTAATTCCATATCTCTTTCTGTGTTGTTTTTCCATATTGCTTCCTGTGATGTATTTCCAAATATCTTCCTGTGTTGTATTTCAATATCTCATTCTGTGTTATATTTCCCTATCTCTTCTTGTGTTATATTTCCATATCTCTTCCTATGTTTTATTTCCATATCTCATCCTGTGTTATATTTCCTTATCTCTTCCTGTGTTGTGTTTTCTAATCTCTTTCTCTGTTGTATTTCAATATATTTCCTGTGTTATATTTACATATATCTACATGTGTTGTATTTCCTTATCTCTTCCAGTGTTGTATTTCCATATCTCCTCATGTGTTGTATTTCAACACATCTTCCTCTGTAATATATCCATATATCTTTGTTGTATATCCATATCTCTATCTGTGTTGCATTTCCATATATATTCCTGTGTTATATTTCCATATCTTTTCCTGTGTTGTATTTCCATATCTCTTCTTTTATTGTATTTTCATATTTCTATCTGTGTTATATTTCTATATCACTTCCTGTGTTGCACTTCCACATCTCTTCCTGTGTTATACTTTCATATCTCTATCTGTGTTGTATTCCCATATCTCTTCCTGTGTTGTATTTCCATTTCTCTATCTGTGTTATATTTCCATATATCTTCCTGTGTTATATTTTCATATCAAATTCTGTGTCCTATTTCTTTACCTCTTCCTGTGTTGTATTTCAAAATCTCTTCCTGTGTTGTATTTCAATATCTTTTCCTGTATTGTACTGACATATCTCTTTCTGTGTTGTATTTCCATATATATTCCTGTGTTATATTTCCATATCTCTTCCTGTGTTGTATTTCCATATCTCCTCCTATATTGTATTTTCATATCTCTATCTATGTTATATTTTCACATCTCATCCTGTGTTGCACTTCCATATCTCTTCCTGTGTTGCACTTTCATATCTCTATCTGTGTTGTATTCCTATATCTCTTCCTGTGTTGAATTTCCATACATCTATCAGTGTTATATTTCCATATATCTTCCTGTGTTATATTTTCATATCACATTCTGTGTTAGATTTCCTTACCTCTTCCTGCGTTGTATTTCCAAATCTCTTCCTGTGTTGTATTTCAATATCTCTACTTGTGGTATATTTCCATATATCTTCCTGTGTTGAATTTCAATATATTTTCATGTGTTATTTTTTCATATCTCTTCCTGTGTTATATTTCCATATCAATTCATGTGTTGTATTTCAATATCTCTTCCTGTGTTGTATTTCCATATCTCTTCCTTTGTTGTATTTCAATATCTCTTCCTGTGTTGTATTTTATTTCCATATCTCTTCCTGTGTTATTTTTCCATATCTCTTCCTGTGTTGTGTTTCCAAATCTCTATCTGTGTTGTGATTCCATATCACTTCCTGTGTTGTATTTCCATATCTTTCCATGTGTTACATGTATATTTCCATATCTCCTTCTGTGTTTCCAAATCTCTTCCTGTGTTGTATTTCAATATTTCCTTCCTGTGTTGTATTTCAATATCTCTTCCTGTGTTGTATTCGAAAATCTCTTCCTGTATTTTATTTCCATATATATATTACTGTGTTGTATTTCCAAATCACTTACTGTGTTGTATTTCAATATCTCTTCCTGTGTTGTACTTCAATATCTATTCCTGTTTTGTATTTCCAAATCTCTTCCTGTGTTGTATTTCCAAATCACTTACTGTGTTGTATTTCAATATCTCTTCCTGTGTTGTACTTCAATATCTCTTCCTGTGTTGTATTTCCAAATCTCTTCCTGTGTTGTATTTCCAAATGTCTTCCTGTGTTGTATTTTTATATCTCTTTCTGTGTTGTATTTCAAAATCTCTTACTGTATTGTATTTCTAAATCTCTTCCTGTATTGTATTTGTAAATCTCTTCCTGTGTTGTATTTACATATCTCTTCCTGTGTTGTATTTCTAAATCTCTTCATATGTTGTATTTCTCTGCCTGTGTTGTATTTCCATATCTTTTCCTGTGTAATATTTTCATATATCTTCCTGTTTTATATTTCTATATCTCGATCTGTGTTGTAATTCCATATCTCTTCCTGTATTGTATTTCCATATTGCTTCCTGTGTTCTATTTCCAAATATATTCCTGTGTTATATTTCAATATCTCTTCCTGTGTTATATTTCCCTATCTCTTACTGTGTTATATTTCCATATCTCTTCCTATGTTGTATTTCTAAATCTCTTCCTGTGTTGTATTTCCATATCTCTTCCTGTGTTGTATTTCAAAATCGCTTACTGTATTGTATTTCCATATCTCTTCCTGTGTTGTATTTCCATATCTCATCCTGTGTTGTATTTCTATATCTCTTCCTGTGTTGTATTTCCATATCTCTTCCTGTGTTGTATTTCTAAATCACTTCATATGTTGTATTTCTCTGCCTAGGTTTTATTTCCATATCTTTTTCTTTGCAATATTTTCATATATCTTCTTGTTTTCTATTTCTATATCTCGATCTGTGTTGTAATTCCATATCTCTCTTCCTGTATTGTATTTCCATATTGCTTCCTGTGTTCTATTTCCAAATCTCTTTCTGTGTTGTATTTCAATATCTCTTCCTGTGTTATATTTCAATATATCTTCCTGTGTTATATTTCCTTATCTCTTCCTGCGTTATATTTCCATATCTCATCCTGTATTATATTTCCTTATCTTTTCCTGTGTTGTATTTTCTAATCTCTTCCTGTGTTGTATTTCAATATCTCTTCCTGTGTTATATTTCAATATATCTTCCTGTGTTATATTTCCTTATCTCTTCCTGCGTTATATTTCCATATCTCATCCTGTATTATATTTCCTTATCTTTTCCTGTGTTGTATTTTCTAATCTCTTCCTGTGTTGTATTTCAATATATTTCCTGTGTTATATTTCCATATCACTACATGTGTTGTATTTTCATATCTCTCCTGTGTTGTATTTTCATATCTCGTCCTGTGTTATATTTCCTTATCTCATCCTGTGTTGTATTTCCATATCTCCTCCTGTGTTGTATTTCAATATATATCTTCCTTTGTAATATTTCCATATATCTTTGTTATATTTCCATATCTCTTCCTGTGTTATATTTCCATATCTTTTCCTGTGTTGTATTGCGATATATCTTCCTGTGTTGTATTTCAATATCGCTTCTTGTGTTATATTTCCATATATCATCTTGTGTTGTTATTCGATATATCTCCCTGTGTTTTAAAATATCATCCTATGTTATATTTCCATATCTCTTCCTGTGTTATACTTCCATATCTCTTCTTGTGTTGTATTTCCATATCTCTTCCTGTGTTGTATTTCCATATATCTTCCTATGTTGTATTTCTATATCTCTTCCTTTGTTGTATTTCCATTTCTCTATCTGTGTTGTATTTCCATATATATTCCTGTGTTATATTTCCATATCTCTTCTTGTATTGTATTTCCATATATCTGCCTGTATTGTATATTCATATTTCTATCTGTGTTATATTTTTATATCTCTTCCTGTGTTGCACTTCCATATCTCTTCTTGTGTTGTACTTTCATATCACGATCCGTGTTGTATTCCCATATCGCTTCCTTTGTTGCATTTCCATATCTCTATTTGTGTTATATTTCCATATATCTTCCTGAGTTATATTTTCATATCACATTCTGTGATGTATTCCTTTACCTCTTCCTGTATTGTATTTCAAAATCTCTTCCTGTGTTGTATTTCAATTTCTTTTCCTGTATTGTATTTTCATATCTCTATCTATGTGGTATTTCAATATATATTCCTGTGTTAAATTTCCATACCTCATCCTGTGTTTTATTTCGATATCTCTTCCTGTATTGTATTTTCATATATCTATCTATGTTATATTTTCACATCTCTTCCTGTGTTGCACTTCCACATCTCTTCCTGTGTTGCACTTTCATATCTCTATCAGTATTGTATTCCCATATCTCTTCCTGTGTTGTATTTCCATATCTCTTTCTGTGTTATATTTCCATATCTGTTCCTGTGTTATATTTCCATATCTCTATCTGTGTTGTATTTCCATATTTCATCCTATGTTATACTTCGATATCGCTTCCTGTGTTGTATTTCCATATCTCAATGTGTGTTGTATTTCCATTTATCATCCTGTGTTATATTTCCATATCTCTTCATGTGTTGTACTTCAATATCTCTTCCTGTGTCATATTTCCATATCTCTTCCTGTGTTGTATTTCTACACCCCTTCCTGTGTTGTATTTCTATATCTCTTCCTGTGTTGTACTTCAATATCTCTTCCTGTGTTGTATTTCCAAATCTCTTCCTGTATTGTGTTTCCATATCTCTTTCTGTGTTGTATTTCAATATCTCTTCCTGTGTTATATTTCCTTATATTTTTCTGTGTTGTATTTCCAAATTGCTTACTGTGTTGTATTTCTAAATCTCTACCTGTGTTGTATTTCCAAGTCTCTTCCTGTGTTGTATTTCCATATCTCTTCCTGTGTTGTATTTCCATATCTCTTCCTGTCCCCTGCGAGAAATTCTAGAACTGTTCTTGAACAAATTCTTGAACTTGTTCCAGAACATTTCAAGAACATTAAATGGCAGTTCAAGAACTTACCCATTTCTAGAACTTTCAAGAACATGTTTAAGAACAGTTCTTGAACATGTTACAAGTTCAAGAACAATTTATTAACTTCTTGAGTCTTAGCTTCTGACTTGTAGTCCAGACAAAAATTGTTAACAGAAGAACAGACTGATGGACCACAAATGTATCAAACTCAAATGAGTAATGCACCATGGTTAACATAAAATGACTATGGTCAGGTTTCATACAGAAAGACATAACATAAAATTCAAGCACTTTTCAATGACATTTATTATGTTTTCAAGGAAATGTCCACCAGGTTGGAAAAAGGAAACTGTGTTAGAACATAAGTGTTTCTGTTGTAAGTGAAGTCTGATACCTGAAAATTCAACACTTTTCCAAGTTTTTCTGAATCTTATTGCTTAATTCTTTCTTTTTGGTCTCTCCGCAGAACCTTTTACAAATTTTCAATTTTTTTATGAAAGTTTCTTTGTCATATAGCGAATATTTGCTGACTACACAACTTTCCAGCTGTTGGAACCGGTTTTGGTTCAGCTGGGGTTTAACCTCATCCATACATTTGATTGTCCTTTTCCCGGTTCTTGTTCCAGAACAGAGTTCATCACTGGTGAAAAAGTATAAACACAAATTTTTGAATTTATTGTGTACCCCTACACCCTTGGCAACTACAGCTTCCACATCGAGTTCAACAGTTATGTCTTGTTCGACAGTCTTGTTCACAATCTTGGTTTGTTCAACAGTCTGGTCTAGTTCCACAGTGACGACTGGTTTCACCACAGTGACGACTGGTTTCACAAGACTGTCATCAGAACTTTCATTTACTAATTGCCCTGTCCTGCTTGTGTTTTCTAATTCTATGATGTGGTCCTCCAATTTCCGATACTTTCTTCTTAAGCTTCGGACATCTTCCTCCAAGCGTTTAATTTTCTCTCTGGAAACAAATTTATGCAGAAAATATATTATTGTATAACTAGAGCTGCTGCTCTGTTGGCGACTAGTATACCCAATGTGTGTCTTATTTACAAAAGCTGTGTGGTAACTTAATTATATTTTGCAAAGTTATAAAGTGTCAACAACAAAAAAATATCAAAAATTTTGACCCTAAAGTGTAACCTTGTCCCTGAAACCCATTGCTCAGCATTGTCCTAGTATAGCAAACATTTGTGCCAAATTAATTTTAAATCCTTATACCAGTTCTCTTTGCTCTGCACAATACCATGAACTAGTGAACATTTGTGCCAAGTTATTTTGAAATCTCTCCATTACTTTTAATTAAATAGAGCAGACAGAATATATAATTATGGCTATTATTTGACCTTGCGTAGTGCCCAAACTATTCGCTCTGCACATTGCCCCAATACAATATATAATGCCAAGTTGTATTAAAATCCTGTAAGTGGTTAAAACGATCAGAACAGACACATACAAACACACACACAGACGCCATGGTGATTCCAGTATACCCCCTTATGTCTAATTACTTAGCAGGTCAATTACGTAGGTCCAAAATGTGATTGGTCAAACACAGTAGTTAGCCAATATCATAAGTAGACCTTATGACCTTTTTTTACATGAGAGAAAAGAAAAGACCAAGCTTAATAAAATTGTACCTGGTTTAGTTTTATTATCTTGTAATGTATTTTTGTTGATGACATTAGAACCAACAGGTAGCATTCAAAACAGAGATAAATTGTCATTAGAATGGAGTCTTACCCTGATGCATCTTTTCTGCTTGAACCAACCCTGTTGCTCAAATACTGGTTGCTTCCTGGAGTCCCTATATAGATAAGCATACACAATTTGCTCAGAAAGTATTTATACTGCATGGTGAGATACCTTAATACATATGAAAGAGCTATCACTTAAGGTGATTCATGCCTCCATATGTTGCCTTTGTCACAAAATGCAGCGCTATATATGTATGAGAACAAGAGGGTCATCATAGATGATCCTAAGGTCACTCACTTGTTGAAGTATTCTTTTTATTTTTTAATGTATTAAGTAACCATATGACCTAGTTTTTAACCTGACATGACCCATATATATCTTGACCTAGATATCATGTAGATAAAACCTCTGACCAGGTCTGGCCGTGATTGAATGTAGGTTAGCAGCAAAGATCAAAATTAGCTTTCGCTGCCTATATATATGGCTCGTAAAAATTTCATTTCGCTCGTAGGTATACAAAGATTTTGAGCCAAAACTTCTTATATAAACCATATTCAGCTTGTGCATTTACCAAGCTTTATTAGAAATATCAATTTCAATGACTGGTTAGTGGAAACAAACACCATATTTCTTTACGCCTTAACAAAAGGGACTGACAATTATAAGTTTCTACAGGAGATGGTAGTAGGATGGGGTCAAATCTAAGGGCCCTGAACTTTTTAAGTAATAGACCATCTTTAACTAGGATTTATGGTGTTTAAGCTGACCAAGTCTGTTGGAATCCTAGTATTAATTTCTGTTTTAAGTTAAGGCAGAAACGACATGATTTTTATTCAAAGGGCAATAACTAATCTAAATATTCAATACGCTATGGTTACTTCGATGACCAACAATCTTTATTGGCGTAGGGTTGCGGGTTTTAATCCCATTTATGGCATCTTTTTTTCTTGATAAAGCAGTTTTAAAATTTGTCTCTGGACAAAAACTCATATTGATAATATTTTTGCAAAATTCTGGAACATGCTTCTTTAATATACCAATGCTAATGAACCCAATCACAGTGTAGCGTACAGACATGGGGATTAGTAACCTACAAGTATAAAGCCAGTCCAAGGTAAATTAATCCAGTTTCACTCTATCTAAGCTACAATGTAAAGTAGTTGTGTATCTTTATACAACATTTTTAAGTTAATGAGATTTATGCCCATGTTAATCATATTTGATATTATCTCACAGACATATTTTAAGTGGAGAAATGCAAATTCATCAGCTGATTACCTTCAAACTTCAACAATTTATGTGGAGAGTGAGCTGACATTGGTGAACCCTCTGACTTTTCTACTTGTCTTTTCTTTGGTGACACTGCAAATTATAAAAAGAATAAACCAATGAACCTCAAGGTGATATTAAGTAGCAACACATACTGCCTAAGAATGCAAAAACCAGAAATTAATGCAATCTGCTCCGAAGCTCAAACCTTGATATTGTGGCACAACACTGAATGAGTGGGATCACTTTAAATGTGACTAAAGTGTAAACAAATTGTGGAATGACCAACACCATTTTTCATGGATCCTTTTAAAAAAAACTAACTTTCAGTTTTCGCACAAGTGCAGGGTTTGACACTGGCTTCTATTGCCTGGTCGGAGACAAACTGTTTTTATGTTGGACAGCTACATCTGGGAGCCAGCTGGTACATATTAAGCCAGAAACATAACTTTACTGGAACCTTCAGCTGAGGTCATGATAATATTTCATAATAGTTATAAAAGTTACCCTCAGATTTCCCATGATTTTCGTGGAGAGTGAGCCGATGTTGGTGAACCCTCTGACTCTTCTACTTGTCTTTTCTTTGGCAAAGTATAAAACAGAATGAACAACTTTAGTCCTGCCTGTTTCCTTTTGACAACAACTATGAGGGGAAATATTTGTCTTTCTTTTAGTTTGTGTGATTGCATGTTTTATACGTAACATGTTAGTAAGTTACCAATGGCAAGAATGATTTGACTTAAAATGTGACTTCTTCACTGTAAACAAATAAAATGTGTAAGGATGGATCCTTACTTCCTGCCTTCATACCATTTCCATCTCACTTTCAATGGTGCCCATCTTGGAAAAAGGAACTTAAATAGTAAGGAAAGTGAAAATTTGAAAATGTTTTAAAAAACACAGAAACTATCTCATTTTATTGGAAAATGAAAGTTGGTATGTACAAATTCGAAATAAATCACAGTAAATGTACAATTATTTTTCTATGAATTATGAAGAAAGTTAGAAAGACATGGGGGTCATTCTGTCAATTCACTGAAATTTCAACATAATACTCATACATTTCTTTGAGTTCCAAAGACCTTCTGTAAATTTTGACCTGTCAATCTTCATTATTTAGTGTCTTGCATAAGTCTATGTACTGGCTATGAAAAAAATGCCACCTCATTTTCCCTTAGAGATGGACCTTTAATTTTAAAATACTAAAGGGGAAAAGCATTTATATCAGTATCAATTTTACCATCAGATTTCACAGATTTCCGTGGAGAGCGCCTCAGTAGTAACTCTGACTTGTCTACTTTTTCTTCATTCTCTTTCTTGTCTTCAATATCTGTTTTGTCTTCAATCTCTGGAAAGCGTTACAAGAAACATTAGCATGATAGCTAAATAAAACATTGAAAGATGGTTTTTCTTGATGGCACTTCAAATTTCATTTTAACAAGAGTAATGTTTGCAAAGTAGGCATGCCCCCTGGAGGCACTGGTAACAAGAATTGCACTGTATTATGCACTTAGTGACTCTGTAACCTAGTTTTTGACCAGACAGGACCCATATTTGAACTTAACCTAGATATCATCAAGATACCACTTCTGACCAAGTTTGTTAAAGATCCGATGACGCTGTTAGGCGGACAATTATCGACTAACATTTGCAAACTAATAAGGGCAAAAACCGTGATTTTTGTAAAGAAAACAAGAATACCTATTTCATATATTTTACATAAAACACCATTTTGTTTCAGTGTTTCAATAAAAGTTATCCTCTATCCTGTTTTAAGGAGTTTATACTTTGATTTAATGGCAAAATTTTTCAGCGGTATTTTGATTAAAACTGTGACCAATCTTGGATGAGTGAACTATCTAAATACAATAAAATGAGTTTTCTTTTTTATGGGAAGTTAGATACACATGAGCTTGCGAAAACCATCAGCAACAATTTCGATTTATATTCTTATAAAAACCCTTACTGTTTTCTTCCAAAAACTTGTCAGTTGGATCCGCAGTTAAAGGCAGGAATTGAGTCTTCAACCATGATGTCATTTTTTTTGCCTGAAATGTGAATATTACTCATGAACCAAATTGACCAGGTAGATTAAACAAGAATAATGCAATTGGCGTATGCTCAACTTTTCTCAATGCTGGATAGCCTATAGTGTCAAAAGGCTAATGGAGGTGTAACACCGGTTAGGTTTCTGCTTTCACTTTTATTTTCAATACTAATTTGCAACTGTAATTCACATTAATTTCTAAGTTCTTCCTTTTAAGCCTTAATAGTCCAAACCCTTGTTAAAAAGCTTGTCAATAACTTTTCTTTTAGCATAAACAGTCCAAAATCTTTTTACACACTGACTTCGAAATCTTAATTTTTTTTTGGCCAAAACCTTAATCCAGCCTTCCTAACATCCATGCCTAACTCATTCAAAACTCTTTACTTAATATAATATTAAGGTCTATATTAATTACAAAATATACATGACTGAAAGATCAAAGACAGTCGCACCTACTTGATATTTCTTTTCAAGTTGATCATTAATACATATAAACAGACTGGATGCTGTGTTTTTGCAGACTCCAGTTATGTATTAATTAACTAATTAGTACCTGAACCAATTTAAGGTACCCAGACCATAGATAATTAAGCTATAAAGTGTATGATTACTGAACATATAAAACATTCCTACATATTGAAATATAATTAAAAATACATTACTATCAGTTTTGTAGACCAGTATTTCCGAAGGTAATAAGTTAATTTTTTACACATTCTAAGTTTCAATCTATTTTTTTCAACAAGTTTACAAACCATTATACAACACCAAAAAAGTTATTTCTGGTAAAGGTTTTTATCAGGTTTGTGACATTGCCAAATCAGTCTTTACACAGCAAAACTAGTATATCTTGGAAAATTATGAATATCTTTCTTTCAAACTTGGTCCATTTATTAAGCATAGCGCTTGTTTGCAGATACGGTTCTGCTACGTCACAGATAAGAGTCTGTTATCTAAAAATAGATCGGCAATAAAAATGCGGACAAACATCTGACTCGAGTCCGTATACTGTGTATAGTTTTCAATAGCTTCAAATAGTAATTTTATACACATTTCATTAAATGAAAGTGACGTTCCTGGAGCGAAATTGACATATTCTCTAATAGAAAAACAATCAAACACACATTTAAAGAGATGGTTATATTGCCGTGCTTTAAAGACCAGCGGAAACAACATTGAACTTGTCGAAATGTAAGCTTACATGGTCTCTTTTAGTAGAGGAGTAAGCTTGGTTAGCATTACGAAAAAAATTAGAAAATTGCAAAAATAGAAAATATGTGTAGGAAATTTTGGTAAATATTCGTAAAATCGAATGCATGCAAAACATCTCGTAATTTTCAGCTTTAGAAGGAAATATTCATTGTCTTTTAGGCACCGAGTGTCTAACTCTTGTTGTACACATACATATTTTCCCGTTGTAGGCATTTTTTCATATAACTGTGTTCTAACTGATATTAAAACAACTGACATAAATTTATTTTGATACTTAAGTCATGAAAATAGGATTAATATGCATCGAGAATTGCATAGTGTTATAACTATGATCTCAAATAATTTTAGCCGGGTCTTAACTTTTACTTCAATAAAGAAACAAATACAATTGATAATTCAGGTATGTTATTCAATTACACTGGACACATATTTCCCTCATAAAGCATAAGAAAATTAAAGCATACACACGTGCTCTAACAAAGTGGAATTATTATGTCTCCCGTGGAGCGACACCCAAGAGTGATTAAAATGTGTAAGACATGTTTGCACATCTGTTAATAGGCTAACGTATATTTATAACAGACATTTGACCCAAATATTTTAAATATCTTAAATCATTAATTCATCGAGATTTTATTCTTTGCTTTGTAAATTACTTGCCCTGACCTAATGCTAACTTGCCCTGACCTAAAAATGGTTGCAGATATATCTGCAATTTTTTTACAGGGCATGCAAAGCATAGAAGACCATGCTTCGTCGTATTTCAACCACTCAAAATCTTCGAGCCATTTTGAATCAAATCACTATTTTCGTTTCTGTTCTCTCTCCATGGCCCTTATGGGTTTTTTCCTGTCCTTTTCCATCATTGTCATCTTTAGACGACGAGAAACCAAACTTGAACAGGGACATTTCGATTTTTTTTATTTCAGACGACAAATTGATGTCAACAGCCGTAAATGAATCTTCGTTGACAACGTAATGTCATTATATTAGATAAAACAAAAAATATTTTTTGACGTAAAAACAATCTTTTTAACAAAAATATTTTGAGATTGTTCACCAATTTTCAATGATTTTTTAAATGCACGCATTAAAATTAAATAAACGAAAACGACATAACCAGGAATTACCTTGTGCAGGATTAAATATAGAACGGGGAATTACCTTACTGCGGCGCATGCTCATCAATATTTGTGCTTCCGTTTCCAGGGAGTATATCAACAAAATGTACATTACCGTGGAGTAGTTTCTGTACGTATATTGATAATGATTCACGGTGTATATTAGTTTTACAGATGTTAATAAGTAAATAAAAGTTTTTTTCAATATAGTTTGTGCTTGTTTTTTGTAAATTACGTTCTTTTTCACTTGACCTGTCGGACAAGTTCTTTTAAAATTTACTTGCCTGGACCAAACTTTCAGTTGTCCCGGGCAGTCGGACAACCGTTAATGTCGAGCCCTGGTTTTCACATTTATAAGAATTCTGATCATGCTTGCCTGCATGTAAAACAAACTATCGGCCCTTTATAATTCGTAAACAGGCCATTAAATTGTAATAAAAACATACATTTTTCATACAAACAGACATGGGGCCATTTTCCATGAAGGAAGTCTTGTTCTTCGTGTATCTTTTCAAACAAAAAAGTTAAAAATTGTCAAGTTTGATCAGTTGTCATCCAGATTAATAGTTTTGTTTTCGATCTTTCGCTTAACAATCTTATTAGATAATGGTACACAAACAATGATATAATATGATCAACCTTTAATAACAGAGCCAGCTACCGTGACTAACATGTTCATATAGGTATCTAATATATAGGGCGGCTACTTAGACCTTTCGGATAGCCACTGCTTCAACCAAAATGACCCTTTGCATCAAAATCAAATTTCAACATTGGTCCAAGAAAAGGTTGGAAAGCCAGGCTACGTACAAGTAAAATGCATATACAATAAAATTGACATCCAAGTCATTAAAAATATCTTACCTCCCACATTGAGAATGCGAAACTTCCAAAGGCCCGAATACCCAACAAAAACAGATAGCCCACACATTCATGGCTTAAAGTCATCCAGTGGCAGCTTTGGTGATGAGACATAATTCAAATCGTGAACAGATAGCCTGTTTTTATCAGTTAACCATCTCAAAACCGCAAACTTTAACTTTTTCGACATTTTTCTTTCGTTCTTGCACGCTGATTGCGCCAAAATTACGCGTATGCGTCGGCAATTTTAATTGGCAGACTATTATACGATAGAGCCAATCCAGCGGTGTTTTACTTACTTTGGTATCCGATTCCAATGTCACGATATACAATTAGCAGAGGTCAGGAACCAGATAGTACGTAAGTAAGTAAACGCTGATTGGATTTCTTGGAACCGACTGACCAATGGAATTTGTCGTTACGCAAAAGTATTGGCAAAAATTAGAAAATGGCTTCCAAACACGACAGATTTGAATTTTTTTTTCTGGCGACAAGATTAAATATAAATGTTTGTTGTGCTCATGACAATTAAGTTCGAAACAGAACATACTGAACCATTTGCATAAGTTACAGTCTATGTAAGCTTTATTAAAGTTTTTTTTACAGTATTATCATATAATTTTGCTGGGAAATAGGTGACAGGACGTTTCACCTCCTGGACGTTTCGGCTTTGGTCTTTTCACCTTCTAGACGTTTCGGCCCTGGTCTTTTCGGCTACCAATTTTAATATGGTACTATAAAGGGATTAATCAGTAATACAGGAAATACAGTCACTTTTTAGCGATAACAACGTAAATCTTTAAGAAAAAAAAAACACTATTTATTTCAAATCTAGGATTAAAAAGAAACATAATTCACCAAGAAATTTATGTTTTATTTTTAAAATACAATTTTGAGCTATCTTGATCCTTCAGAGAATTATCTCCCTTTATCAAAAATTGCTAACATTTTCCTGGGGCGCTACTTAGCGCTCAAAGATATTAAAAAAAAAGAGAAAAAAGTATCAATGATAAAGTGAGCTATCCATCCATACCAATAGGTTTTGGTAGAAATGAAATTTTTAATTTTTGGACTATTTTTGACAGACTATTTTAACTGTTTATGAGAAACCTTTGTTATCGCTACACTTATCGCTTCAGTGTCGGCACACTTTCTGAAAATAAACCTGATACAATTTGAATATGCTCAGAGTCTAATTTTTTTCTGTTTGTTCATGTCAAGTAATCATTTCCAGGTCAAATGAACAAATGTTAACAAAATTTGTTGTAATCTGGGTTGATATGAGCTTGCAGTTTCAAAACAAGGATTTGGATGATTTTTGATGATGTTTTAGGAAGCTTTATGTGGGAGAGATTTTTTAATATGGTAAGAAAATGAATACCACAATGTTGATGTCATGTGTATTTATATTCATTTAATTATTAGAATACGTATTACTCTACATAGCAGTTCATTTTAAGTAGTAAATCAGCATTATTTATAGTCCACTTCTGGTATGCGTACCATGAAAAGCAGCATTCGAGCGAAAAATACTTCATAGAGTTGTCATTTTTCAACCAATTTTGATCATTTTTTTAGCATGGAGTATGGGAAATTTACTTTACACACTGGGATAAAACTTACAATGGGGAAAATTCACCCTGGGCCAAAAATAAGGTGAAAATGCCCCTCTCCATGGGTACCAGGTACCTCCTTCCCCAATAATTTGAATTATTGAAATGATATATGCATACCTCTTATTCAGTTCTTAGGAAAATAACAAATTCCAGTATTGTTACATTTAACTATTATCTACTTATTTCATATTGATATTGCAGATATTATTATATTTATTATATTATATTTACAGCCCCTGTAAAACGGCAGAAGAAACTGTATTTACATGATAAAGACTTGGATGTTCCTCCACGTACACTATACAGATGGAAAAGACAGACAAACCAGACAAACACTCTTAGCTATGAACAAGATCAGCTTTCAAATAAAACAAGTACAAATTTTGCAAGTCATGGTAAGCACTTTAAAAGTTTTTATACATAATGTTTTTTAGTTCCTTATATCTCTGCAACCAAAACTTGTTTTAAATTAAAACTTGATAATTATTTATCTTTATAATCTGTCCACATACATGTATTTATATTTTCGTTATATACTGTAACTATCCGGCCTTAAATGTGTCCAAGTAAATTTCACATAATCTATAATTTTTTGTAAAAACTCTTTTTATCTTGGCAACATTGATTATCTATAATTTCAGGTGCAGAATCACTGGAGTGTGATGTAGAAATTTCTTCCCAAGCAACATCTGACAGGGATATTGACATTGATTGTGTTTTCAATAATAGCAGTGGGTGCACATCAGAGTTGTCAGATGCTGGATCTTCAAATTCCGGATATATGTCAGATACCTTTCATAGTCATACAGAAGAAGAAAGTTCAGACATAAACAGTGTTTCAGATTCAACCTCTGACACAGATTTATCTTCTGACACGGAGTCTGAATATTCATCATGCTCGGACACTGCTAATGCTGATTCTGGAGATCAAAATTACTTATTGACAAATGAACTAGAGGCACTAACAATAGTGTCTTCTTTCCGTCGCCACAACCTGACCACACGTGCTTGCAAGGACATAATTGACGCTGTGAAATCAGTTTGTAAAGACTCAAAGAATGCACATGTGTTAAATTACGATTACCTAATGTCCTTTGTTGATTCAAATCCATTGAATTAAGTGCATTATTGTGAATAATGCAATGATGTGTTTCCAAAAGACTTAAATATATTCAATTGCAGCACCACTAACTGTGAGGGTTTGCGTTACAAAGGCCCACGATCGAAACAAAACTGCAAAGAAAGACAGCCTAGAAAGTGTTTCATTGTTGCTGATGTCGAAAAACAGCTAACAGATTTTCTTCAGTCTCCTGGTAATATTTAGCTTGACTATTATTGCTTGAAGAAGGCATTAAGTATTCACATTGTCCAGAATGTAGCGTTACTAAACAGAATGGAACATACCGCAACCTTGTTAACACTGTAGAGGACACTTAATTTGTCTTGATAAAAATCTAGGTCAAATACAAACCGAGTCATGTGGGGTCAAAAACAAGGTCAATTAATGGCTATGTCTAAACTCTCTTGTCTACCACTAAGTATTGTAGTTATATCATTTATATTATCTTTAGACGAAGAAAATATTAGTTAGTCAAATTTTTCGGTAGCCAAAATTTTGTCCCTATTGGGTGGTAGCTCAAGTTAGCAAATTATAAGCGTAGCTACATTTAGAAAATTTGCTGGTATATAACAAAAAATGTTAATATTTGGTAATTTTCAATTCAATTTTTAAGTAGCTTCGAACTGTGAAGCTGTAATTTAACAAGATCTGATCTCTGGCATAAAATAAATCGGAAGAAAATGATAAATTAACAATAAATTCAACGATTTTAATGTTTTACTGTTTCTAAAAATAATACATGTCACTTATGACAGTTACAGTGAAATACACACCTGAACATTGCAACAAACATGCAATTGAAACATTGTGTGTATCAGAAACATTTATTTATTATATTACTATCATTTAAAATAGGGAAAAAATGAGTCTACAGAAGCAGAGTAAAATATATTGTGTGCTATTATCGGTAGAATAAAATGGAACAGCTATATTTGATCGCAGATTCATGTATAGGTGATTTCGCTATATATGTTTATATAGAAATTGCTGCAGATCATGTTAAAATTAAAATTCATAAACATGCTGAACTAAACAAGTTAATTTAGAGAACAATTTTGGCAAGTTATTGGCGTTGTTAAGTTGCTACTTGTAGAAAATCTATTTCACACATATATACGCCTTCCTTGGGTAGCTATTATACAATGCTTTGCCAAGAAAATAACAACCATTTCTACTGTCAAGCCTGTATTTCAAATGTGTATCTGTTTATTAGAATCTTGGCCATACTTTATATTTTTGTATTCCAGATGTAATGGCTAATATCAGATCTCACAAAGCTGCGGCCCTTTATCAAATGGACCAGGATACTATAACGGATATCATTGATGGAACAGCCTATAGGAAAATGCTGAATGGTGATGGGTTTCTGAAAAATGCTGACTATAATATAAATGCTATGATAAATACAGATGGAGTCAATCTCTACTCGTCTTCAAAGGTTTAGCTGTGGCCAATATTCATGGCAATAAATGAACTCAATCCGAGAATCAGATTTTCACGAAACAATGTTCTGTTAGTTGCAATCTGGCAAGGAAAAGACAAACCTTCATTTAAACCATATATAGAATGTTTAGCACCTCACTTGAATAGCCTCTACAGGGAAGGAATCAACCTGGTACTAAATGGTAACAAAATAAATGTGAAAGTCAAAGTTGTGTGTGGTGCAAAAGCAGGCATTCTAAATATGACTTACTATAATGGTGAAAATGCATGCATTACATGTGAAGAGCCTGGCCTAACAGTAAAACAAGGTAAAGGATCAGCCCGGTCTTATCCATACATAAATGGTTGACATATATTACGGAAGCATGAAGATGTTCTGGATTGTATGCATTCAGCAACTGACAAAAAAAGGATTAAAGGCTTCAAAGGTGTATCTGGACTAAACTCTATTGAATCATTTGATCTTGTTGATGGTATAGTCCCTGATTATATGCATGCAGTTCTGCTTGGAATCACAAACACGCTTATGTCTAAATGGTTTTCACCAACGCAAAGCAGGAACGACTACTTTGTTGGAAAACATCTGAAAGAAATTTCTTTCCGTCTCCAGAATATACAGCCCCCAACAAGCATTGAAAGATTACCACGAGACTTAGAAAAGAATTAGAGAAATTTAAAGGCTACTGAATTACAAGCATGGTTACTTTTCTATGCAGTGCCATGTTTAGTTGGAATTATGCCGGAGGTTTATCTGGCACACGTTTCTTGTCTTTCTGAGGCAGTGTACATTCTCCTAAGTGATCAGATAACGCCAGCAAGCTTGCAGAGAGCACAACGCCTGCTTGACCAATTTTATTCCTCATTTGCAGAATTGTATGGGGCAGGATCTTGTGGACTAAATGTGCACAACACATGTGTTCATTTGGTCCATTTTGTGAAAATGTTGGGCCCACTCTGGGCTTGGAGTTGTTTTGGTTTTGAAGATAATAACGCAATGCTATTGCAGGCTGTACATGGAACAGGTGTAGTTACAAAACAAATAATGGGGCACAAACAAGTTGAAGCTGCACTACGTAGAAATCTCTTCATGAAGTTAAACAAAGAAATTCGAAAACAACATACAAAGCACAAAACTGTGATGTCGCTGGAAAAATGACAGCAATTGGAAATGCTGGAACTGAAGATTTACTTGTAGAACTGGGTATCGACAGTGATAAGAATGTAAAACAAATTTCAAGGATTAGTGTGAATGGGTGTAATTTCTGTTCCTTGAATTATACACGAATGAAGAAGCGAGTCTGTAGCTATGTTTTATATGCTGATGGTAAAGTGGGATTTGTAAAGTATTGTGTTATTGTTACAGATTCAGACGTTGCCTACGCAGTTCTTGAAAAGTATGACTCTTGTGAAGAAGTATAATTTTCTCAGTTACCTGCTGCGAAACATCTTGTACCGATAAAAGCCACTGGCATTGAAATTGTGATTCCTGCTAACTGCTTAATTGATACACTTGTGTACATAAAAGTCTGCCCTGAATTGAGTGCATGCGTTGCCCTGATGCCCAGCACTCATGGACATGTCATCTTTAAATAACAATTTTGGTATCATCTGCATGTTCTTCATCCAAAATGTCAAAAAGTTTGTACACTTTAGTAACACCATCATGCTATAACTTTTAATATTACCTGACTGGTTGCTCTCATTAGAACACTGGATAAATGCATGTTTGATCCCCAGCCTTGATGGTAATGGCGACATGGGCTTATTACACATGTATGTGTTTATGTATGTGTATTTTTTTCCCCAAAGGTTTAGTCAAAAACAACTTTTTTGCATTAGAGGAATATAATGGTATCACAATTAAGTCTATGCTATATATATATATATATATATATATATATATATATGATTTAAAAAGTTTTCATTATAATTATTGTCATTATTCAGCAGAATCATTCTGACAGACTGAACATGTATGATAATTATAGGTTATTAGCATTGGATCACGAAATATGCACCAGTTGTGCAGCAGAAATATTCTTCCACTGAAGAACAAGTATAGATATAATGTAAATATCATAAATTTGTTCAAAAGTCTAAATAAGAGTGACAGCACTGAAATAAATAAAAGAATTTATGCACCGATACACATTCAATAATGTCACACACCCGATATGAAATTCAGGCATCAGTATATTCGAAAATATTGACGTTTCCGACACTGTTGTATTTTAACGGGGAAGTAATATGAGTATGTAATAATGCCTTTATATTTACACAGCAATTTCTGTTATTCAATACAATTTTTTTTCTTGAACCTTAAGATAAATACACCAACTTAAACTACAGGTTCATGAACTTGTGTTTCCAGAACTAATCTTGAAAATATTGTAGTAGTAGAACGAATATTCCAACATGAACAATACTTGATAACTAATTTAAAGTACCACAGTTCTTAAACCAAACTTTAAGAAATTGAATGAACAGTTCTAGAACTAAAAGAACCACTATCAGTTCTTGAACCATGTTCTAGAACAACTATCAGTTCTTGAACCATGTTCTAGAACAACTATCAGTTCTTGAACCATGTTCTAGAACTACTATCAGTTCTTGAACCATGTTCTAGAACTTGAATCCTTGTTCAAGAACATTGCTGTAAGTTCTAGAACAGTTCAAGAATGTTCTACAACTAACTGTTAGTTCTAGAACATTTTTCGCAGGGGGACTGTTGTATTTCTAAATCTCTTCCTGTGTTGTATTTCAATATCTCTTCCTGTGGTATTTTTCCGTATATCTTCCTGTGTTGAATTTCCATATCTCTTCCTGTGTTATATTTCAATATCAATTCATATGTTGTATTTCAATATCCCTTCTTATGTTGTATTTCCATATATCTTCCTGTGTTATATTTCATGTTCTCTTCCTGTGTTGTATTTTATTTTCATATCTCTTCATGTGTTGTATTTGCATATCTCTTCCTGTGTTGTGTGTTATATTTCCATATCTCTTCCTGTGTTATATTTCCATATCTCTTCCTGTGTTGTAGTTCAATATCTCTTCCTGTGTTATATTTCCATATCTATTCCTGTGTTGTATTTCCAAATGACTTCTTGTGTTTCCATTGTATTTCCATATCTCTTCCTGTGTTTCTATTTTCTTCTTGTGTTGTATTTCCATATCTCTTTCGGTGTTATATTTCCATATGTTGTATTTCTATATCTCTATCTGTGTTGTTTTTCCATATTTTGTCCTGTGTTATACTTCCATATCGCTTCCTGTGTTGTATTTCCATATCTCTATCTGTGTTATATTTCCATATCTCTTCATGTGTTGTATTTCTATACCCCTTCAGGTGTTGTATTTCTATATCTCTTCCTGTGTTGTATTTCCATATTTATTCCTGTGTTATATTTCCATAACTTTATCTGTGTTATATTTCCATATATTTCCCTGTGTTTTATTTCCAAATCTCTTCCTGTATTATATTTCCATATCTCTTCCTGTGTTGTATTTCCATATCTCGTCCTGTGTTACATTTCCATATCTCTTCCTGTGTTACATTTCCAAATCTCTTTCTGTGTTGTATTTCCATGTGTCTGTCTGTTTTGTGTTGCCATATCTTTATCTGTGTTATATTTCCATATTTATTCCTGTGTGATATTTCCATATCTCTATCTGTGTTGTATTTCCATATCTTTTCCTGTGTTATATTTACAGTATAAAAACCAGCAGCACTGAAAAATGGCCACTTATACTGAATTCTCTGTACTTACTGGAAGCAAAGCATCAGTGGAGGATTTTTTAAATTTCAGGAGTCATAAAAAAAAAATTGGTTGAAACTTGGCAGATCTGTTCTTGAATATATGATCTTTATGTCATGTGAATTTGAAAACAATGTGTACATTATAAGTGTCACATTCATAAAATCTGTTTTTGTGTTGAGTTGTAAAATTCAAATTTTCCTCCAGTTGTGATTGACGACGCTGATCTGAGTTCATGACCCGACTCTCCAGTCAATTGCAGTCAAGCTTCTATAGAGATAAACCACGGTGCATTTCACTCTTTTGACATATGGCGGGGAATTAAAAACTATGCTTATTGCTACATACATAATGTCTAGATGTGCTTAATGAATGTTTTATTGACAATTGTTGTAGGATTGCATGCAGTGTATCAAGTACATACTTTGGTATTATTCTCTTTAATGAAGATTGTGTTGATTTGGAAAACATTTGTATAACCATTTCTAAACCACACATAACATTTCCATAAAGTCCCTTCTGTGACGTAATTAGTTCTAACATTAGCATAACTGACCTGTTACTAACCTTTTGGCAGTTTTACTTTTGTTGTAAAGAATGATAGAAAAAACGTTATGATCCATGAACTTTTTGTGGGATTTTGATTGAGCAATCTTCAATCATCTTCAATTTTAAGGCATTTTAGTATATAAGCATTATCTAAAGTATATAAGAATGCACGTTCAAATTAATATGCGTATGACTTTTTTTGAATAGTTAAATGATGACATCATGCACTATAGAACTTTAGGCGAGGTTTATTGCACTGATGACCTGAATAATAGGGTAGGAGAGAGATTAGATTATACTGAGAACATTGACCTTGATCGATTTGTTACCGTGCCTTAGGGCGATGAACCAAAATATACAGTTGTTAAAAGAAAGTCATTTGATAAGCAACTAAATATATTTGGGAATGAATTGATGTCATTGTCTAAAGAACACAATATTGTTAATGGGAGGCTTGAGGAAGGAAAATTTACAAATCACTGTTTGAACAGCGATTGTTGTGGACTACTTGATAACTAGCGTGAATAATCTTAACAATATCTGTTTTATGAATGTGTTGTATTTCATGGAAATTTCTGACCATTGTCCTATACAGTTTGCAATAAGTTGTCGCATGAATGGAAATAATCATACAGATAACGTATATATTGACAAAATTGTTTGGAATGCATCTAGGGCTGAGGAATTGAATACTTTACTTCAACCAAAAGTTCAAAGTTTTAAAGATGTTACTACTGACAACATGACTGAAAACAAAGGTTCAATAAATGACACTATAATAAAGTTTACAAATATAATATACAATACATCTTTCATATTATTTGGAAAATCCTTTAAAAAGGTATGTTAAATGTAAGAAAAAGAAGGCAGAGTGGTTGAACGAAAATTGTAGAAAAGCTAAAATGGCATTTCTGAACTCCAAAAGAATTTTTAAAAATAATCAAACTGAAGAGAACAAGAAGCATTTTTTGAAAGTATATCTGCTTTTGCTAAAACTAAAAGAAAGGGTGAATATACGTTTATTCGAAAGAAAAAATGGATCTAGTTAAACTTAATAAAAAATGTCCAAGAAATTTCTGGAAAAAAATTAACTATTTTAATAAACGTAAGTAGGATCAAATAGCCAAAATAAGGAGGAATTTGTACAGCACTTTCCAGATATCTCGAATACACCTCATGTTTACCTTAACTTTGATGATATGTACGATGATAACAATATTAATAATACCAATCATGGCATAAATATGAATGATGAATATGTAATAGACAACAGGTCAATGTAGAATGTTTAGATAAAAACCTTTAGGAGTCGGAAATAAGTAAGGTGATATCATCATTATCTCGAAATAAATCACCCGGATGTGACGAATTTTAACAGATTTTTTCATAGACGCAAAAACTTTTATAACACCTTATATTGTTAAAATACTTAATAAAATCTATAACGACGGTGTTTATTTCAGAAGTGTGGTCAAAAGGCATTATTGTCCCTATACATAATAAAGGTGACAAATTAAATACAGCGAATTATAGAGGGACTACGTTAATTAATTCCCTTGCTAAAATAATTTCACTCTGTATGGACTTTGTAAATTTAATTAGTGATTATGATGTTATATGTTTTAGCGAAACATGGACCAACAAAACATCAGATATCGACTTCAAAGGGTATAGTAATCCTATTCATTCGTTTAGACGATTTCAGCACCACTGAAGGGTAAAACGCTCTAGCGGTGGTATCATTATTTATATAAAGGACTCGGTGAGAAAAGGTATTAGCCTTATAAAGAATGATTATGATTGTTTAGTTTGGTTGCACTTTGATAGATTTTTTTTAAATATTGATGAAGAT
Organism: Panopea generosa; assembly: GCA_029582155.1. Taxonomy (NCBI): domain Eukaryota; kingdom Metazoa; phylum Mollusca; class Bivalvia; order Adapedonta; family Hiatellidae; genus Panopea; species Panopea generosa. Next base: position 32,819,224 of record CM055903.1, on the reverse strand, counting down.
ATTTATTTGGCAGTAACATACATAGCGCCAGAAAATTTTCCTGCTCATAACATGTATGATATGGATACTTTTAGAAAAATTGAACAAGATGTAATTTTTTTCCAAGATAAGGGGAAATATTTATTGTGGGGGTTATGAATAGTAGAGAAGCTTTAAAAACCGATTACATAGATAATGACAGAAACATTGAACAATTTGATTTTCTCGAGGTAGACAATCCAATACCTTATGCGACCTCAGACTTGGTATCAAACCGTTACAGTGAATATTTAATTAATCTATGCAAATCAACGAATTTACGTATTGTTAATGGCAGGTTACATCGGGATAAATGTCTAGGTAAAATTTCTTGCGTAACACATAATGGACAGAGCTTAGTTGACTACCTGTTAACGGCCAACAATAACTTTAACACTTTCAGATTTGTGTGTTGACAATTTTAATGCATTCTTTAATCACGCCCCAATCACATTTTCATTCGATATAACGCCTCAATATCAATCACGTGATGCAAGAAAATACAATTATTACAAGTGGAAACTCGAATTCAAAAACGATTTTATAAATGGTGTTTCTCAAGGTATAAATGATTTAGAACAATCGCTATTAGATGGAATAGGTAAGAACTGTAGTACTGATGAACTAGTACCGAATCTCACTGACTTCATGGACAAAAATGCAAATAAATAAATACCTTCGGGTAATTATTTTTTGTCAAATCAAAACAAAAATAAGTGGTTTAATGATTAATGTAAAACTCTCCAATCACTACACAAGGAATATATTTTATTGTAGAATATAAATAAAACGGATGTGAACAGTCAATTGGTGTTACAATCGAAAAAGAATTATAAACATTATTGCAGAAAATGTAAATTACATAATACATAATATTTCTATAATATAACCATATTATGTCACAATTTCAAGGAATTTCTAACCAGCCGTTTTCACTGATTAAATAAATATGATGTGTAACAATTTTCAAAATGCTTTCTTTCCTTAATTTGCAAACCTTTATAACAAAAAAATGATAGTATTTAAAATGTCTGAACGTATTTTTTTGTTTGATTTTCTAGTTTGGTTATATGGCGCAATTTTAATGCCATCGATGACTAACCACTCTTTCCTGTGACCCAGTACTGGAGTACGCCCATCTCCCCAAGTAACTGATAAATTTCAGTCTTCAATCAGCGGTGAGAAACGAATGACAATGAACCACAGCAGTGGTCTATGGAGTAGAGTATGGAACGCCGGAGCTGTCTTATGTTCAGCATTGACATCTTAACGGGTCAATCTTGGGTTGTCGTGTCCTAGTCTTTGGTTAGGGGGTTTTTGTGATGGCTTGTCCTATCATTGTGTTGGGTTGTATAAACATTGTGTTTGGTTGTCATAGCATTATGTTAGGTCGTATAAACATTGTGTTTAGTAAATCATATCATTATGTTTGGTTGTAGAAACATTGTTTTGGGTTCCCAAAGCCTTATGTTGAGTTGTATAATCGTTATGCTGGGTTGTCATAGCGTAATGATGGGTTGTGTACGCATTGTGTTGGGTTGTCATAACATTGTGTTGGGTTTTATAATTATGTTGTTATGTATAATCATTGTTTTGGGTTGTATAAACATTGTGTTCAGTTGTAATAGCATTATGTTGGGTCGTCATAACATTGTGTGTTGGGTTGTCTCATCATTATGTTGGTTTGTCATAACATTTTGTTGGGTTGTTTCATCATTATGTCGGGTTGCCGTAGCACTGTGTTCGGTTGTCTCATTGTTCTGTCCTGTTGTCTTATCATTATGTTCGGTTGTCTCATTGTTCTGTCCTGTTGTCTTATCATAATGCTGGGTTAACAAAGCATTATGTTAGGTTGTCATAACATTGTGTTGGGTTGTGTCATCATTATGTTGGGTTGTTTCATCAATATGTTGGGTTGTCTCATCATTTTGTTCTGTTGTCTCACCATTATGTTGGGTTGTCATAGCATTGTGTTCGGTTGTCTCATCATTATGTTGGGTTGTTTCATCATTATGTTCGTTTGTCTCATCATTATGTTCGTTTGTCTCATCATTATGTTGTGTTGTCATAGCATTATGTTGGGTTGTCATAACATTGTGTTGGGTTGTCTTATCATCATGTTCTGTTTTCTCATCATTTAGTTGGGTTATTTCATCATTATGTTCGGTTGTCTCATCATAACGTTCTGCTGTCTTATCATTTTATTGGGTTATCATAGCATTATGTTGGGTTGTCGTAACATTGTGTTGAGATATCTCATCATTATGTTGGGTTGTCATAGCATTATGTTGGGTTGTCATAACATTGTGTTGGGTTGTCTCATCATTATGTTCTGTTGTCTCATCCTTATGTTCTGTTGTCTCATCATTATGTTGGATTGTTTCATCATTATGTTCGGTTGTCTCATCATTACGCTCTGCTGTCTCATCATTATGTTGGGTTATCATAGCATTATGTTGGGTTGTCATAACACTGTGTTGATTTGTCTCATCATTATGTTGGGTGGTTGTTTCATTATTATGTTGGGTTGTCTCATTATTATGTTCTGTTATCTCACCATTACGTTGGGTTGTCATAGCACTGTGTTCGGTTGTCTCATCATTATGTTTGGTGGTTGTTTCATTATAATGTTGGGTTGTCTCATTATTATGTTCTGTTATCTCACCATTACGTTGGGTTGTCATAGCACTGTGTTCGGTTGTCTCATCATTATGTTGGGTTGTTTCATCATTATGTTGGATTGTCTCATCATTACGTTCCGCTGTTTCATCATTATGTTCGGTTGTTTCATTATTATGTTGGGTTGTCTCATCATTATGTTGGGTTTTCTCATCATTACGTTCTGCTGTCTCATCATTATGTTCTATTGTCTCATCATTATGTTGGGTTGTCTCATCATAACGTTCTGCTGTCTTATCATTATGTTGGGTTATCACAGCATTATGTTGGATTGTCATAACATTGTGTTTGGTTGTCTCATCATAATGTTGGGTTGTCTCATTATTATGTTGGGTTGTCATAGCATTGTGTTCGGTTGTCTCATCATAACGTTCGGTTGTTTCATCATTACGTTCTGTTGTCCCATCATTATGTTCGGTTGTCTCATTGTTCTGTTCTGTTGTCTCATCATTTTGCTGGGTTAACAAAGCATTATGTTAGGTTGTCATAACATTGTGTTGGGTTGTGTCATCATTATGTTGGGTTGTTTCATCAATATGTTGGGTTGTCTCATTATTTTGTTCTGTTGTCTCACCATTATGTTGGGTTGTCATAGCATTGTGTTCGGTTGTCTCATCATTATGTTTGGTGGTTGTTTCATTATAATGTTGGGTTGTCTCATTATTATGTTCGGTTGTCTCATTGTTCTGTTATGTTGTCTCATCATTTTGCTGGGTTAACAAAGCATTATGTTAGGTTGTCATAACATTGTGTTGGGTTGTCTCATCATTATGTTGGGTTGTCTCATCATTACGTTCTTTTGTCTCATCATTGTGTTGGGTTGTCTCATCGTTACGTTCTGTTGTTTCATCATTATGCTGGGTTAACAAAGCATTATGTTGGATTGTCATAACATTGTGTTTGGTTGTCTCATCATTATGTTCCGTTGTCCCATCGTTATGTTGGGTTGTCATATCATTACGTTCTGTTGTCTCATCATTATGCTGGGTTAACAAAGCATTATGTTGGGTTGCCATAACATTGTGTTGGTTTGTCTTATTATTATGTTGGGTTGTCTCATCATATTGTTAGGTTAGCATAACATTGTGTTGGGTTGTTTCATCATTATGTTGGGTTGTATAATCATTGTGTTAGGTTATCATAGCGTTGTGTTCGGTTGTCTCATCATTATGTCATGTTACCTCCTTACTATTTTGGGTTGTCATAGCATTATATTGGGTTGTCATAACATTGTGTTCGTTTGTCTCATTATTGTGTTCTGTTGTATTATTATGTTGGGTTATCATAACATTATGTTGGGTTATCAAGACAGTATCTACATGATAATGGATGATCCAGTTAATTAAGAAAATGAATAAAAAAATAAGATATTGGCGGGGATTTAACTTCAGAAATTTCACACTGAAATTCATAATGACAACGACTACGTGACCCTATTTCGCCAATGCATTTTGCTAGATCTATATAGGTCTACATAATCTATCATCGGAAATTATCATCCATACTGGTATTCGTAAAAATAGCATATAATCATATTTACTTTATTTATTTTGGATATATAGCATCAATATAAATAATATCTTAGCAAATGTGTGTCTCCTCACGGAACCTTCGATATTTGTTTCAGGATCGACCTGAAATTTTTCCTCGGAATATTTCTATATTGAGGAAAATTCTTCAATGAAAAAAAAATCGCGCTAAAAACTGATGGAAATAACTATGTTATCAAAGTGGGCTACTGATATTATTTACAAAAGATATCCTTTTTAAACTCTGTTTGGAAATGGACGATCCCGCTCCAGACAGCGTTGCAAATATTGCATACATCTTTCGCAGCTTCCTCAACCTGATACGATAACCTAATAGGTTATAGTCACTAAAACCAACCGCATCAACTCTTGGTCCGATAGGGAGGAAATGGCTGCAATTTTCTCCTGCTGAAAACGGTCCAGAAGCATTTCCATGCACTTTTCCCTCTTACGCTTACGTACCGACCAATGTCCCAACGCATGGACCCTGGGATTGGTTTTCATTACAAATATCTTATTTCGAAGTTTTTCCGTAACAAGCCAGAAGTACTGCAATGGCGCCTTTCAGCATTCAAATACTCAATTTGTTCTGATTTAAGTGGGTTTGACAAATCTAAGAGATAATGGCTTCTCTTGCAGAAAGGTGGTTATGTTCAGCAATATTTCACGTATGAAAATGGTTAGGGGCGAAGTTTATATGTTTGTAAAATACCAATCATAATTACATGTGAACTGAACAGAATGTTAACATAACCGATAGTGATGAGACGACCAAGTACAGTGCTATAACAACTAAACATAATGGTTACACAACCGAACATAATGATGTGACAACCAAACATAATGCAATGACAACCCAACATAATGATTATACAACTTAACACGATTATAAACAACCAAACACAATGCAATGGCAACCCAATACAATGAAATGACAACCCAATACAATAATTACATAACCGAACATAATGCTATGATAACCAAACATAATGATGAGACAACCCAACACAATGCAATGGCAACCCAATACAATAATTACATAACCGAACATAATGCTATGATAACCCAACATAATGATGAGACAACCCAACACAATGCAATGGCAACCCAATACAATAATTACATAACAGAACATAATGTTATGATAACCCAACATAATGCTATAACAACCCAACATAATGTTGAGACAATCAAACACAAAGCAATAGCAACCTAATACAATAATTATATAACCCAAAACAAATTATGGCAATCCAACATAATGCTATAACAGCCCAAGATGATGATGAGAAAACAACATAATGATGAGACAACCCAAAACAATTTTATAACAACCCAACATAATGCTATGACAACCCAACATAATGATGAGTCAACGGAACATAATGATGAGACAACCCAAAACAATGCTATGACAAACCAACAAAATGCTATGATAACCCAACATAATGATGAGACAACAGAACATAAGGATAAGACAACAGAACATAATGTTATGACAACCAAACATAATGATGAGACAACCCGACACAATGTTATGACAACCCAACCCAACATAATGCTGTTCATTTCAAATAGGTGATATCATCTGTTCGAGTAAGTGATATCACCTATTCAAATAAGTGATATCACTAGTTCATTTCAAATAAGTGATATTACTCATTCGAATAGGTGATATCACTTATTACGGTTAAATAGTGAAACGGTACCCAATAGTATTTTAATGAAAAGATATATATACCATTTATGAAATTAAATATATATGAATTCACTGTATCTATATGATCGAACGGGTTTATAAATCTGTCCTTTATATAGCATGTGAGTAGTCATGACTCCTTAACTGGATCCTACTCGTATAAAGCTATCACTTCATGTATGTAAATTTGTCCACCCTACCCAGATATGTTGCATGTAATTCCATAGTATATAAGTCATGGTCGACACCAATTTTTTTGGTTTGGCAGAGGCCTTGATATTGTATCTATGGTTTGCATTGTAGCTAGGCGCACTCGCCGTAGACTGGTCTGTACATTTATGTCTTGGTTATTCATAAATAATTATCTCCATATATATATCATGCCTTGTGAATGAGCATCTGAAAAGATCCCAAAAATCGTAAATTCTGTTGTTGTGAATTTAATTATCTCCCTTTATGAAATTAAATATATATGAATTCACTGTATCTATATGATCCAACGGGTTTATAAATCTGTCCTTTATATAGCATGTGAGTAGTCATGAATCCTTAACTGGATCCTTCTTATATAAAGCTATCACTTCATGTATGTAAATTTGTCCACCCTGTCCAGATGTGTTGCATGTAATTCCATAGTATATAAATCATGGTCGACACCAATTTATTGGTTTGGCAGAGGCCTTGATATTGTATCTATGGTTTGCATTGTAGCTAGGCGTACTCGCCGTAGTCTGGTCTGTACATTTATGCCTTTATTTATATATGTGTGTGTGTGTGTGTGTGTGTGTGTGTGTGTGTGTGTGTGTCTGTGTGTGTGTATTGTAACTAGCCCCTGTTGATGATCTGGGTATTAGAGGAATATATTTCACTGATATACAATTTAGCGCGACCTACAGATTACCTCAAAACAGTTGAACGTCATGTCCGGTAACGTATACATTAAGAATGAAGCGCAACTGTTTTAGAGGAAATCTCGTATGTTTACTTCTTATATATTTTCTCTGAATATAAATAATATTACACCCAAGAGCAGCTCTTTGTTCACGGCTACCATATTATATGTGCAATACTCTTTCTTCAAACGGTTAAATTAGTCTTCAAATGATTAAGGTTATACGTGATAGGTAAGCAGTTTCTTATGAACACAACATACAAACAACATCTTTAATGTTTTAAATGTTAAAATCTGAATGATGGTGCTACAGGGATATCTCAAATACGAACAACAAAGACGATATTTCTATTCTAACTGTAGTTTATTATGAAAACAAAGACCGTTATTTTGATATGTGAATAGGCTCAAATACTTACTACTGTTAAGATGTATAAAATTTACCTTAAAACAACGTACATGAGAAAGAATATACTGTATAACTTGTATGCTAAAATACTTTTGAATACGAATGCACGCATGCTATTTAAACACGCACGAACACACACAGATGCACCTCTCGGATAGATAGTAGGCAATATGAATGTTATTACGTCATATACTTAAATCTGTATATGGGTTAATGCACCGTTTAAATGTATTTTGTTCGGATAAACAACACGTATATAGTGATCTTAAGTGTTTAACTAAAAGGCACTTCCAAAATAAAAAAAGATGTGAAATTGGAAAAATTCAATATTTCAAAATGGTATAGAAAAAAAACTAATTACTAAATACTGCCCTCTTGGAAAAAAGTACGCCATTTGACATCGATTTGATTACCACTAAAACGAAACAAAAACAGCATGCAATCGAAACAAAACATAACTTAATTCTGATTACTCATTCGTTCATACTTCTTCAAAGTTTTAAAAGAGTTATTTGAAATTAAATATGGTCGAAAAAAGCATTATTTCGAATAAAAATAACACAGTTTATTGTTATTTATTCATATTGTTAGTTTGTATAAGGCAATATCCTTTGACAGTAGTTTGCTCAAAAATGACATTTATCTGTTTACATGATATGCTTATATTACTAATGTACATATTCATTGATAGTCAACATACTGCCTTTGACATTAGTTATATAATTTTAACTAAAGTAAAAGTTGTTCCAAATGAAATTTATTTATTTTATGGTTTCAGTACTTAACCATTTTTGAATAACACTGCAAACAACCCACTATACTCATATTTTGTTTTTCAAGCATAGTATATATATATTGCTTGAAATGTATTTTAGATGAAAAAAAAAATCATAATTTTTTACTGTTGTTCTTTAGAAACATTCCTGCGTGGAGAAAAATATAACACTCTATAACATAATGTAAAGTTTCTTTCTGCTTTTCTTGTATTATCCTAACCGGGAGAGGTCGAACAAAAATGACTTTTTACTTTGATCGAATTGCCCGTTTCATCGTAGTACTTGTATGTACAACAACTATAATGCATTTCTTCTTTCTTCGTGATCAGTGTCTGCACACGAGCACAGGCACGTGGGAATGGTGAATAATGTAGTCGCTGACAGATCCCATCAAAGTTCTGCGAATCTTACCCTGGCCCCTAGTCCCTGTTATAATTAGTGATGCATTTTCTTCGCTCGCCAGTTTGCAAATCGACTCCCCTGGTTTTCCATGACCGGTGCGGAACTTCCCTGAAATCTAGTGAAAAAAAATAAACAACAAATGAGAATAATAACCTGAAATTTGTGTTCTTGTAATATGTACTACTCAAAATACGATAAGGACCACTGTAGGTCCGGATACAACTCCCTCTGAAAAATACTTCACGGTGAGTTTTATACATCGCTTGTAGCACCGCATAACGTCCTCTATGAATAACACTCCCTGTGGAGCTTTATACGTGGAGTTGCAGCACCGCATGACGCTCTCTCCGAATAACACTCCCTGTGGAACTTTATACGTGGGGTTGCAGCACAGCATGACGCTCTCTCCGAATAACACTCCCCGTGGAGCTTTATAGGTGGGGTTGTAGCCCCGCATGACGCTCTCTCCGAATAACACTCCCTGTGGAACTTTATACGTGGGGTTGCAGCACCGCATGACGCTCTCTCCAAATAACACTCCCTGTGGAACTTTATACGTGGGGTTGCAGCACCGCATGACGCTCTCTCCAAATAACACTCCCTGTGGAACTTTATACGTGGGGTTGCAGCACCGCATGACGCTCTCTCCAGATAACACTCCCTGTGGAACTTTATACGTGGGATTGCAGCACCGCATGACGCTATCTCCGAATAACACTCTCTGTGGAGCTTTATACGTGGGGTTGCAGCACCGCATGACGCTCTCTCCAAATAAAACTCTCTGTGGAGCTTTATACGTGGGGTTGCAGCACGCTCTCTCCGAATAACACTCCCTGTGGAACTTTATACGTGGGGTTGCAGCACAGCATGACGCTCTCTCCGAATAACACTCCCTGTGGAACTTTATACGTGGGGTTGCAGCACCGCATGACGCTCTCTCCAAATAACACTCCCTGTGGAACTTTATACGTTGGGTTGCAGCACCGCATGACGCTCTCTCCGAATAACACTCCCTGTGGAACTTTATTCGTGGGATTGCAGCACCGCATGACGCTCTCTCCGAATAACACTCTCTGTGGAGCTTTATACGTGGGGCTGCAGCACCGCATGACGCTCTCTCCAAATAACACTCTCTGTGAAGCTTTATACGTGGGGTTGCAGCACGCTCTCTCCGAATAACTATCCCTGTGGAACTTTATACGTGGGATTGCAGCACCGCATGACGCTCTCTCCGAATAACACTCTCTGTGGAGCTTTATACGTGGGGTTGCAGCACAGCATGACGCTCTCTCCAAATAAAACTCTCTGTGGAGCTTTATACGTGGGGTTGCAGCACGCTCTCTCCGAATAACACTCTCTGTGGAGCTTTATACGTGGGGTTGCAGCACCGCATGACGCTCTCTCCAAATAAAACTCTCTTTGGAGCTTTATACGTGGGGTTGCAGCACGCTCTCTCCGAATAACACTCTCTGTGGAGCTTTATACGTGGGGTTGCAGCACAGCATGACGCTCTTTCCAAATAACACTCTCTGTGGAGCTTTATACGTGGGGTTGCAGCACCGCATGACGCTCTCTCAAAATAAAACTCTATGTGGAGCTTTATACGTGGGGTTGCAGCACGCTCTCTCCGAATAACACTCTCTGTGGAGCTTTAAACGTGGGGTTGCAGCACAGCATGACGCTCTCTCCAAATAACACTCTCTGTGGAGCTTTATACGTAGGGTTGCAGCACGGCATGACGCTCTCTCCGAATAACACTCCCTGTGGAGCTTGACGCTCTCTCCAAATAACACTCCCTGTGGAGCTTTATACGTGAGGTTGCAGCACCGCATGACGCTCTCTCCGAATAACACTCCCTGTGGAGCTTTATACGTGGGGTTGCAGCACTGTATGACGCTCTCTCCGAATAACACTCCCTGTGGAGCTTTATACGTGGCGTTGCAGCACCGGTTGACGCTCTCTTCCAGTAACACTCTCTGTGGAGCTTATACGCGAGGTTGCAGCACCGCGTACGCTCTCTCCGAATAACACTTCCTGTGGAGCTTTATACGTGGGGTTGCAGCACCGCATGGCGCTCTCTTCCAATAACACTCTCTGTGGAACTTTATACATGGGGTTGCAGCACCGCATGACGCTCTCTCCGAATAACACTCTCTGTGGAGCTTTATACGTGGGGTTGCAGCACCGCATGACGCTCTCTCCGAATAACAATCCCTGTGGAGCTTTATAAGTGGGGTTGCTCTCTCCGAATAACATTTTCTGTGGAGCTTTATACGTGGGGTTGCAGCAACGCATAACGCTCTCTGCGAATAACACTCCCCGTGGAGCTTTATAGGTGGAGTTGCAGCCCCGCATGACGCTCTCTCCGAATAACACTCCATGTGGAGCTTTATACGTGGGGTTGCAGCACCGCATGACGCTCTCTCCGAATAACACTCTCTGTGGAGCTTTATACGTGGGGTTGCAGCCCCGCATGACGCTCTCTCCGAATAACACTCTCTGTGGAGCTTTATACGTGGGGTTGTAGCACCGCATGACGCTCTCTCCGAATAACACTCTCTGTGGAGCTTTATACGTGGGGTTGCAAGCCCCGCATGACGCTCTCTCCGAATAACACTCTCTGTGGAGCTTTATACGTGGGGTTGCAAGCCCCGCATGACGTGGGGTTGTAGCACCGCATGACGCTCTCTCCGAATAACACTCTCTGTGGAGCTTTATACGTGGGGTTGCAAGCCCCGCATGACGCTCTCTCCGAATAACACTCTCTGTGGAGCTTTATACGTGGGGTTGCAAGCCCCGCATGACGCTCTCTCCGAATAACACTCTCTGTGGAGCTTTATACGTGGGGTTGCATGCAATTGGTAATCAGTTTTTTATGTCGTGTGTCTCGTGCCGCCGCCAGACAATATTCATACTTGTTTAGGTATTTCTGTATGTACATTGATATACTTTAGGCTTAAAGAGGACTCGCCTATACATTTTGTGTTCACGAAATGATCTAGCTGTACATAGTCTGAAAGAAAAAATTACTTGAAGAAATCGGTGCGATTTTCTACAACACGTGTTACTTTCTAGAAAATAAGTGTTTAAAAAGATCGTCTATAAACAATTGTATTCGTGATTGATTTTAGAAATCCAACAATTTGTTATTGTCATGTGACATGAAAAATGACGTGTCTATCGGCACGACGGTCGTACCAATTACTTTTCTTATCCGCACAACAGTCGTTCCCATTATTGTCTTTATCCGCATGACGGTCGTACCCGTTATTGCCCTTATCCGCACAACGGTAATTTCCGTTTCTCCGTATAATACACCTCGTGTATAGCTCTGGAATACACCAACGATATTCGCCTGTGTTACAAGTCTGTGTTCATTCGGTTGAAAGTAACAAATTATGTATCCGTCATTAAGTTGAATATATGGCGTTATTATATCGATTTTTTATTTATACACTCGACATGGGTCATGTTTATAGGGAAATTTCTTCATCCCAGACAGTAAATAAAAGTCTCTGGCACAACTTCCACAAAGGTGGCATAATGGGGCCGCCTTATTATGTCAGAGGTATATTGCGTAGCATAAAGGCCGCGGTGATCAGATTGCGGTAATGCCGTTATTGTAACTTATTGGCAGGGCAGGTGCACGACAAGGGAAGTAAGTCACGACAGATAGTCAAGAGGTGTAAGTATATATATCCGGGCATTTTCCAGCATTTTCAAAATTAGGTTGAAATTGATATATATATATCAATCTGACACTGACACTCTTACACTCGTCATTTCATGAAGAATTTTATTAAACGAGTTCAGGAAAAGTACTTTTCCTGGACATGTACTTTGGATTGATTGAACCTAGATTTGAAAAAAAAAATCAAAAAAAAAAAAAAAATCAGAGATGGTGGGGGATTAACCAACGTCCGTTATACCTGCCTGTGCCTATGACATGTTCCAGAACGATGTAAATCTTGAAATGAATCTCACGTATTGACAATTGTAAACTGATTCCTTAAAGAACGACATTTTCCTGAACAGGTTGTTTCATGTCTTTTTATAATAAGACAAAATAGAATGATTACATCTCATCCCAGTAAAATAATTGATATTTTTACCGGTATGCGAATTTAAAACGTGATGCCTAGTTGAGTTTTTTTTTTATAAAATAATTATAAATATGAAATACCTGGAAGCGTTCAAGCTTTTGTTTGTACTTGTCTTCTAGCTGTTGTACCTTGGAGGAGAGTTCACGAAGAAGCTGATCTACAACGCCTGGACCTGCGTAATAAAGTAAAAGCAAGTTTCACTGAAACTTGGCGCACTTGCTTTGATGTAGGTATACACGGCAATTTGAATTTAAGCGTATCAAAGAATGCTGATGTACCTTGCTTATTATTTTTTTAACGTTAAGGGCGATTGCTACAGTTGGTTAGATCGCATGAGCGACCGATCCCTATATAATGGTCACTTTAGAAATTGACTCTGAGTGCTGTCATATTGAAAAGTCACGATAACGTGCTAAAAACACAGTATTCGATACAAGAAGGTCTCCAATGACATCTGACATTAAAACATATTATGATTGTCTCCTGAAATCTCATTACCTCTCTGACATTAGATATAATATATAATGTGTGTCTCTTGGAATCTCATTACCTCTCTGACATTAAATATATAATGTGTGTGTCCTGGAGTATCATTACCTCTCTGACATTAAATATATAGTGTGTGTCTCCTGGAGCCGCTTTCCCTCTCTGACATTAAATATATAATGTGTGTATCCTGCAGTTTCATTACCTCTCTGACATTAAATCTATAATGTGTGTTCCTGGAGTATTATTACCTCTCTGAAATTGAATATATAACGTGTGTCTTCTGCAGTCTCATTACCGCCATGACATTAAATATATAATGTGTGTCTTCTGCAGTCTCATTACCGCCATGACATTAAATATATAAAGTGTGTCTTCTGCAGTCTCATTACCGCCATGACATTAAATATATAACGTGTGTCTTCTGCAGTCTCATTACCGCCATGACATTAAATATATAAAGTGTGTCTCTTGGAGTCCCATTACCTCTCTGACATTAAATATATAAAGTGTGTCTCTTGGAGTCCCATTACCTCTCTGACATTGAATATATAATGTATGTCTCTTGATGTCTAATTACCTTTCTCACATTATATATATAATGTGTGTCTCTTTAAGTCTCATTACCTCTCTGACATTAAATATATAATGTGTGTCTCCTGTAATCGTATTACCTCTCCGACATTAAATATATAATGTATGTCTCAATGAGTATCATTACCTCTATAACATTTAATATATAATGTTTGTCTCATGCTGTCGCATTAACTTCCCGACATTAAATATATAATATTTGTCTCTTGGAGTCCCATTATCTCTCTGACATTGAATATATAATGTGTGACACACGGAGTCTCATTACCTTTCTCACATTAAATACATAATGTGAGTGTGTCTTTGAGTCTAATTACCTCTTTGACATTAAATATATATTGTGTGTCTCCTGGAGTCGCATTACCTCTCTCACATTAAATATATAATGTGAGTCTCCTGTCGTCTCATTACCTCCCTGGCATTAAATATATAATGTGAATCTCCTGCAGTGGTATTACCTCTCTGACATTAAATATATAATGTGTTTCTCATGCAGTCTCATTACCTCTCCGACATTAAATATATAATGTGTGTCTCCTGGAGTATAATTATAGCTCTGACATTAAATATATAATGTGTGTCTCCTGCAGACTCATAACCTCTCTGACATTAAATATATAATGATGTCTCCTGGATTCTCATTAACTCTCTTACATTAAATATATAATGTGTGTCTCTTTGAGTATCATTACCTCCCTGACATAAAATATATAATGTGTGTCTCCTGGAGTATCATTACCTCTCTGATATCAAATATATAATGATGTCTCCTGGATTCTCATTAACTCTCTTACATTAAATATATAATGCGTGTCTCCTGGAGTATCATTACCTCTCTGACATTAAGTATATTATTTGGTTCTCCTGGAGTCGCATTACTTCTCTGACATTGAATATATAATGCGTGTCTCCTGGCGTCTCATTACCTCTCTGACATTAAATATATAATGTGTGTCTCCTGGAGTCGAATTATCTCACTGACATTAAAAATATAAAGTGTGTATCCTGCAGTCTCATTAACTCTCTGACATTAAATATATAATGTGTTTCTCCTGCAGTCTCATTAATTCTCTGACATTAAATATATAATGTGTGTCTCCTGGAATAGTATTACCTGTCTTACATCAAATATATAAAGTGTGTCTCCTGCAGTCTCATTACCGCCCTGACATTAAATGTATAATGTGTTTCTAATGCAGTCTTATTACTTAACTGACATTAAATATATAATGTGTGTCTCATGGAGTATAATTAAATATCTGACATTAAATATATAATATGTGTCTCATGCAGTCTCATAACCTCTCTGATATTAAATCTATAATGTATGTCTCCTGGAGTATTATTACCACTCTGACATTGAATATATAACGTGTGTCTTCTGCATTCTCATTACCGCCCTGACATTAAATATATAATGTGTCTCATGCAGTCTTATTACCAAACTTACATTAAACATATAATGTGTGTCTCATGGAGTATAATTAAATACCTGACATTAAATATATAATGTGTGTCTCCTGCAGTTTCATCACCTCTCTGACATTAAATATATAAGGTGTGTCTCCTGGAGTATAATTTCCTATCTGACATTAAATATATAATGTGTGTCTCCTGTGGTCTCATTACCTCCCTGGCATTAAATATATAATTAGAGTCTCCTGCAGTCGTATTACCTCTCTGACATTAAATATATAATGTGTGTCTCCTGTAGTATAATTACCTCTCTGACATTAAATATATAATGATGTCTTCTGGATTCGCATTACCTCTCTGACATTTAATATATAATGTTTGTCTCCTGCAGTCTCATTACCTCTCTGACATTAAATATATAATGTGTGTGTCCCGGAGTATCATTACCTCTCTGATATTAAATATATAATATGTGTCTCTTGCAGTCTCATTACCTCTCTGACGTTAAATATATAACGTGTGTCTTCTGCAGTCCTCAATACCTCTCTGACATTAAATATATAGTGTATGTCTCCTGGAGTCGCTTTACCTCTCTGACATTAAAAATATAATGTGTGTATCCTGCAGTCTCATTACCTCTCTGACATTAAATATATAATATGTGTATCCTGCAGATTCATTACGTCTCTGACATTAAATATATAACGTGTGTCTTCTGCAGTCTCATTACCGCCATGACATTAAATATATAATGTGTGTCTCATGCAGTCTTATTTCATAACTGACATTAAATATATAATGTGTGTCTCCTAGGGTCGCATTAGATCTCAGACATTAAATATGAAATGTATGCCTCCTGAAGTCGGATTACCTCCCTGACATTAAATATATAATGTGTGTCTCCTGCAGTCTCATCGCCTCTCTGACATTAAATATAAAATGTGTGCCTCCTGGAGTATAATTACCTCTCTAACATTAAATATATAATGTGTGTCTCCTGTGGTCTCATTACCTCCCTGACATTCAATATATAATTAGAGTCTCCTGCTGTCGTATAACCTCTCTGACATTAAATATATAATGTGTATCTCCTGTAGTATAATTACCTCTCTGACATTAAATATATAATGATGTCTTCTTGATTCGCATTACCTCTCTGACATTAAATATATAATGTTTGTCTCCTGCCGTCTCATTACCTCTCTGACATTAAATATATAATGTGTGTGTCCTGCAGTATCATTACCTCTCTGACATTAAATATATAATGTGTGTGTCCTGGATTATCATTACCTCTCTGACATTAAATATATAGTGTATGTCTCCTGGAGTCGCTTTACCTCTCTGACATTAAAAATATAATGTGTGTATCCTGGATTATCATTACCTCTCTGACATTAAATATATAGTGTATGTCTCCTGGAGTCGCTTTACCTCTCTGACATTAAAGATATAATGTGTGTATCCTGCAGTCTCATTACCTCTCTAACATTAAATATATAATGTGTGTCTCCTGGAGTTTCATTACCTCTCTGACATTAAATCTATAATGTGTGTCTCCTGGAGTTTTATTACCTCTCTGACATTGAATATATTGCGTGTGTCTTCTGCAGTCTCATTACCGCAATGACATTAAATATATAATGTGTGTCTCATGCAGTCTTATTTCATAACTGACATTCAATATATAATGTGTGTGTCCTGGAGTCGCATTAAATCTCTGACATTAAATATAAAATGTATGCCTCCTGAAGTCGCATTACCTCCCTGACATTAAATATATAAGGTGTGTCTCATGCAGTCTTATTTCAAATCTGACATTAAATATATAATGTGTGTCTCCTGCAGTCTATTATATCACTGACATTAAATATATAATGTGTGTCTCTTGTAGTTCCATTACCTCTCTGACATTGAATATATAATGTGTCTCTCTTGAAGTCTCATTACCTTTCTCACATTAGATATATAATTTGTGTCTCTTACAGTCTCATTACCTCTCTGGCATTAAATATATAATGTGTGTCTCCTGGAGCACCTTATCATGTGTGTCTCCTGGAGCATCTTATCATTTGTCTCCTGGAGCATCTTATCATGTGTGTCTCCTGGAGCATCTAATCATGTGTGTCTCCTGGAGTATCATTACCTCTCTGACATTAAATATATAATGTGTGTCTCCTGGAGCATCTTTACCTCTCTGACATTAAATATATGATGTGTGTCTCCTGGAGCATCATAACCTTTCGACATTAAATATAAAATGAGTGTCTCCTGGAGCATCATAACTCTCTGACATTAAATATATAATGTGTGTCTCATGCAGTCTCATTACCTCTCCGACATTAAATATATAATGTGTGTCTCCTGGAGTATAATTACCTCTCTGACATTAAATAGAAAAACATTATAATGTGTGTCTTCTGCAGTTGTATTACCTCTCTGACATTAAATATATTGTGTTTGTCTTCTGCAGTCGTATTACCTCTCTGACATTAAATATATAATGTGTGTCTTATGCACTCTCATTACCTCTCTGACATTAAATATATAATGTGTGTCTCCGGGAGTAAAATTACCTCTCTGACATTAAATATGTAATGTGTGTCTCCTGCAGTCTCATTACATCTCTGACATTAAATATATAATGTGTGTCTCCTGCCGTCTCTTTACCTCTCTGAAATTAAATATATAATGTGTGTCTCCTGCAGTCTCATTACCTCTCTGACATTAAATATATAATGTTTGTCTCCTGGAGTATCCTTACCTCCCTCAAATATATGTGTTTCTCCTGGAGTACCATTTCCTCTCTAACATTAAATATATAATGTGTGTCTCCTGGAGTCTCATTACCTCCCTTACATTAAATATATAATGTGTGTCTCCTGGAGTCTCATTACCTCCCTTACATTAAATATATAGTGTGTGTCTCCTGGAGTCTCATTACCTCTCTGACATTAAATATATAATGTGTGTCTCCTGGAGTACCATTACCTCCCTTACATTAAATATATAATGTGTGTCGCCTGGAGTCTCATTACTTCCCTTACATTAAATATATAATGTGTGTCTCCTGGAGTATCATTACCTCCCTTACATTAAATATATATCGTGTGTGTCCTTCAGTCTCTTTACCTCCCTGACATTAAGTATATAATAAGTGTCTCCTAGAGTATCATTACCTCTCTGACATTAAATATATAATGTCGGTCTCCTGGAGAATCACTACCTCTCTGACTTTGAATATATAATGTGTGTCTCCTTGGTTCGCATTACCTCTCTGATATTAGATATATAATGTGTGTCTCTTGCAGTCCTATGACATTTCTGACATTAAATATTTAATGTGTGTCTCCTGCAGTCCTATTACCTCTCTAACATTAAATATATAATATGTGTCTCCCGGAATAGTATTACCTCTCTGACATTAAATATATAATGCGTGTCTCCTGGAGTATCATAACCTCTCTATAATAATAAATTAATAATAAAATAATAAGATTGACCAGGTACAATCAGGTTTCTAAAAGCATTTCTCAACCATTGATAATTTGTTTTACACTTATGGCCATGGTTAAAAAAATATATAAGTAAGAGAGGTGGATGATTTTACTGCCTGATTGTAGATTTTTCAAAGGCGTTCGATACAATTAATCACAAAGAACTATTTAATAGTCTTATAAGAAAAGAAATTGGTGGAAAGTATTTGGCCATACTTATTGCTATGTATGATAATTTGTCTTCCGCACTGGTCGTAATGATTATTCTAATATCTTCAAATGCAATATTGATTGACGCCAAGGCTGTAAATTGAGCACGATTTTATTCAGTCATTTTATAAATGATCTTGTTGAAGAGTTAAAACAAACATGTACAAATGGTATACATATTTCAGAAGAGGTTGATGATATATTTGCAATACTTAACGCCGATGACCTGGAAAATTGCAGTGACACTTTTTGAAAATTGCAAACACAAATCAATATTAACTGCAACTTTTGCAATAGAACCGGTATGTGAATAAATCAAAAATAATAGTGTTTAGATATGGAAATTTCTAAGAGGTGATGAACATTGGGAATTTGAAGGGAAAGGATAGAAACAGTGTCACTGTATAAATATGTATATGGGAATATTTGTGACTCTGAAACTTATATGGCCTAAAGCCAAAGAAATGCTTGCAATTCAAAGTAAAAAATCTATGATATCAATATATAAACTTCAAAGAAATGTTGGATTTTTTTACCATTTTTAATCGTTTAAATTGTTTGATGCTATGGTTGTGCCGATATTAACATATAGATCTGAACTTTGGGGATATGAATATGCAACTCAGATTGAAATGATTCAAACCAGTTTTGTACAAGATATTTAAAATTATATAAGACTTGTTTCCATGCCCTTTTCGCTCGGCGAATGTGGTAGATTTCCGTTATACATTACATATTATTGTAAATGTGTAAAATATTGGTTGCGTCTTATCCATATGGATAATCGTAAATATCCCAAACAATGCTATATTATGTTTCGAAATTTGGATGATGCAGGACGGGTCACAAGGGCAACACATGTTAAATCATTACTTTTCAGATACGGATTTTGATATGCCTGAAAATCGGAAAATGTAGGCGGTGAACAAGCTTTTATATTAAGTTTTAAACAGCGTCTATTGGACTGTTCCTTACAAAACTGGCATGCTGATTTATATCAATCGAGCAAAGCAAGATATTATAAGTATTTTAAAACAAACCTAGATTTAGAAAGGTATCTCACTTTGAAAATTCCAATTAAATTGAAAATAGCACTCTCAAAAACTACGATGTTCAGCTCATTCACTTTTAGTTGAAACCAGAAGACACACCAATATTCCATACGAACAAAGAATATGCTTTTTATGTAACTCTGGCGAAATAGAAGACGAATTTCATGTAATAATGAAATGTGCGTATTATGATGATTTGAGAAATCAGTATCTATCATAATTTTTTAATGGTAATCATAATGGATTAAATTATTCTATAAATTAACGAGTACACAAACGATAATTTGTTGATAAAACTCTCCAACTGTGTTCTAAAAATGTTCAATTAACGGAAATCACTTTATTCAAGTCCAAACTGACACAAACTAAAATATGATTATGCTACACACTGTTATAAGATTAATAACACTTGTAAATACTGATATAACATTTTAGACGCTCTATGTTCATGTGTGCTTTTTCTTTTTATTCCTGATATTGTCTTTATCATTTTGGCACATTGTTGTATTATTATAATATGTGTGTGTATTTGTATTATGAGCCGGTAGTCTAAACTACTTGAATAAACTATTGTCATTGTCATACCCAACAAAATGAGACGTAACTTACATACTGTTGTATTATCCATGCATGTGTTTCATAACTCATGATTACTCTTAAGTATATTCTATGTTGTAGTTACTTCCCTTTACTTAGAATAAGAACTACTCTTATAATTTGCCTCTATAATTACATGCGTTTCCATACCATGAATCACTTGCTACTTTGATACTGAGCATTAAACATCTTAGTTAGAGCGCCTTGTGTCGTTCATTTTAGTTCCATTGCTTCAAAAGTATTATTATGTGTTCCTGTGTATACCACAAACACAACACATACACAACAACACGAGATCTAACTATTATACCAAGCAACATAAGATGCTAACTAACAAACCCAACAACATGAGACTTGACATACAAACGCAACAACATAAGACGTGATTTCCGTACCCAACAAAATAGACAATACATACCCAACAACATAAGACGTTTATACATACCCAACAACATGATACGTGACTTAAAACCCAACAGCATGAGACGTTACTTAAATACCCAACAACATGATTCATTAATTACATACACACAACGTGAGACGTAACTTACAAACCCAACAACATGAGACGTACTTATATACACAACAACAGGAGACGTTACTTACATACCCAACACCATGAAATGCAACTTACATACACAACAACATGAGACATAAATTACATGCCCAACAACATGAGACGTGATTTACAAAACACAACAACATGAGACATAACTTACATACCCAACAATATGAGACGTTACTTACATACCCAACAACATGAGACGCAACTTACATACACAACAGCATGAGACGTAACTTACATACCCAACAACATGAGATGTGACTTACAAACCCAACAGCATGAGACGTGACGTACAAACCCAACAACATGAGACGTAACTTACATACCCGGCAACATGAAACGCGACTTTCATACCAAACAACATGAAACGCAACTAACATACACAACAACATGATACATAAATTACATACACAACAACATGAGACATGACTTACAAACCCAACAACATGAGACGTAACTTACATACCCAACAACATGAGACGTTACTTACACACCCAACAACATGAGACGCAACTTACATACACAACAACGTAAGACATAAATTACATACACAACAACATGAGACGTGACTTACAAACCCAACAACGTGACACAGAACTTACATACCAAACAACATGAGACGTGACTTCCGTACCCAACAACATAAGACGTTACTTACATACCCAACATTTGAGACGTAACTTACATACCTAACAACATGAGACGTGACATACAAACCCAACAACATGAGACGTAACGTACATACCCAACAACATGAGACGTAATTACATAAACAACAACATGAGACGTGACTTAAAAACACCATTACATGAGAAGTAACGTACATACCAAACAACATGAGACGTAATATACATAAACAACAACATGAGACGTGACTTACAAACCCAACAACATGAGAAGTAACTTACATAAACAACAACATGAGAAGTAACTTACACAAACATCAACATGAGACATGACTTAAAAACCCAACAACATGAGACGTAATTTACATACCATAAAACATGATACGTAACTAACATACACAACAATATGAGACGAGACTTCCGTACCCAACAACACGAGACGTATCTTACATACACAACAACATGAGACATGACTTACAAACCCAAAAATAGGATATCAGACTTCTGTACCCAACAACATGAGACGTAACTTACATACACAACAACATGAGACGTGACTTACAAACACAACAACATGAGACGTAACTTACATACCCAACAACATGAGACGTAACTTACATACACAACAACATGAGATGAGACTTCCGTACCAAACAACATGAGACGTACCTTACATACCTAACAACATGAGACGTTACTTATATACACAACAACATGAGATGTAACTTATTAACCGAACAACATGAGACGTTACTTACATACCCAACAACATGAGATGAGACTTCCGTACCAAACAACATAAGAATAACTTATATACCCAACAACATGACACGCGACTTACAAACCCAACAACATGAGACGTACCTTACATAACAAACAACATGAGACGTGACTTTCGTACCCAACAACACGAGACGTAACTTACATATACAATAACATAAGAAATGACTTACAAACCCAACAAAATGATATGTAACATCCATATCCAACAACTTGAGAAGTAACTTACATAACCACCAACATGAGACGTAACTTACAAACCCAACAACATGAGACGTAACTTACATACCCAACAACATAAGACGTAACTTATATACACAACAAAATGAGATGAGACTTCCGTACCCAACAACACGAGAAGTGACTTACTTACCAAACATCATGAGACGTGACTTACATACCCAACAACATGAGACGTAACTTACATACCCAACAACATGAGACGTGACTTCCGTATCAAACAACATGAGACGTCACTTACATACACAACAATATGATATCAGACTTCTGTACCCAACAACATGAGACGTAACTGACATACACAACAACATGAGACGTGACTTACAAACACAACAACATGAGACGTAACTTACATACACAACAACATGAGACGTAACTTACATACCCAACAACATGAGACGTAACTTCCGTATCAAACAACATGAGACGTACCTTACATACCCAACAACACGAAACGTTACTTATATACACAACAACATGACATGTAACTTATTAACCGAACAACATGAGACGTTTCTTACATAAACAACAACATGAGATGAGACTTCCGTACTCAACAACATAAGACGTAACTAAAATACTCAACAACATGAGATGAGACTTCCGTACCCAACAACATAAACATAACTTACATACCCAACAACATGAGACGTGACTTACAAACCCAACAACATGAGACGTACCTTACATAACCAACAACATGAGACGTGACTTACATACCTAACAACATGAGACGTGACTTACATACCCAACAACAAGAGACGTGACTTACATACCCAACAACATGAGAAGTGACTTACATACACAATAACATAAGAAATGACTTGTTAGGAGTACAAATAAACTTATATTGAAAAGGTAGACTCATTCATATGCAAATAGTGCATCTAATGAAAAGGTGAAACAACGAGCACCAATACATTTTGTGTCAATATTAGCAAAACACTGATTCAGACGATAGATATGCATAGTAAAGCTCCGAGAAAGTTATTTGTATTGCATTTTGTAGTCTACAAATGACACAAACGGTACTGCGATGAACGGGAAACAATAATGGATGAATACAGTTGTGGCGTCCTGTGTCAAAATTACATAGTGGTAAAAAGTGCATCAATAAGGATCGCTGTAATAAAATTCACAAACTATGCTGCGAACTAAGAATGGGTAACAATACAGTGCACATGATAATAAAGAATATATAACATGCATTCGAGTTCTCATCGGTTCCCGGATTGCTAAAAGAATATGAGCCGAGCGATGAGTAAGATTAGAAAAAATTACTTGTAAACTAAATTGACGCAACGACGTAACGTAAATCTGGCCTGCAGCAGATAGGCGTACATGACATGTTTGAAATATTTTCTTCATACTTTGCAAACAGTTTGCAGTTAGATTAAATATAATATAAAAAGAAAAGTCATGTAAAACTCCAAATTAATCAGACATGTCATGTTCATATTATGAGATTTGTCCACAAACTTTTGGACAACCCCTCGACCCAACAGCATGAGACGCTTACTTACAAAACCAACAATATAAGACGTAACTAACATATCCAACAACACGAGATGTAACTTACATACCCAACAATATGTCACGCTTACTTACAAAACCAACAAAATGAGACGTAACTAACATAACCAACAACACGCGAAGTAACTTACATACCCAACAATATGTCACGCTAACTTACATACCCAACAACATGAGACGCTAACTTACACAACCAACAAAATGAGACGTAACTAACATACCCAACAACACGAGAAGTAACTTGTATACCCAACAACATGTCACGCTAGCTTACATACCCAAGAACATGAGACGCTAACTTATAAAACCAACAAAATGAGACGTAACTAACATACACAATACTAGAAGTAACTTGTATACCCAACATTATGAGACGTAACATACATATCCAACAACACGAAATGTAACTTACAAACCCAACATTATGAGACGTAACTAACATACCCATTATGAGACGTAACATTCATACCCAACAACACGAGATGTAACTTACAAACCCAACATTATGAGACGTAACTTACATACCCAACAACACGAGATATAACTTACAAACCCAACATTATGAGACGTAACATACATATCCAACAACACGAAATGTAACTTACAAACCCAACATTATGAGACGTAACTAACATACCCATTATGAGACGTAACTAACATACCCAACAACACGAGATATAATTTACAAACCCAACATTATGAGACGTAACTAACATACCCAACAACACGAAATGTAACTTACAAACCCAACATTATGAGACGTAACTAACATACCCATTATGAGACGTAACTAACATACCCAACAACACGAGATGTATCTTACAATCCCAACATTATGAGACGTAACTAACATACCCATTATGAGACGTAACTAACATACCCAACAACACGAGATATAACTTACAAACCCAACATTATGAGACGTAACATACATATCCAACAACACGAAATGTAACTTACAAACCCAACATTATGAGACGTAACTAACATACCCATTATGAGACGTAACTAACATACCCAACAACACGAGATATAATTTACAAACCCAACATTATGAGACGTAACTAACATACCCAACAACACGAAATGTAACTTACAAACTTAACATTATGAGACGTAACTAACATACCCATTATGAGACGTAACATACATACCCAACAACACGAGATATAACTTACAAACCCAACATTATGAGACGTAACATACATATCCAACAACACGAAATGTAACTTACAAACCCAACATTATGAGACGTAACTAACATACCGATTATGAGACGTAACATACATACCCAACAACACGAGATATAATTTACAAACCCAACATTATGAGACGTAACATACATACCCAACAACACGAGATATAATTTACAAACCCAACATTATGAGACGTAACATACATACCCAACAACACGAGATGTAACTTACAAACCCAACATTATGAGACGTAACTAACATACCCAACAACACAAGATACAATTTACAAACCCAACATTATGAGACGTAACTAACATACCCAACAACACGAAATGTAACTTACAAACTTAACATTATGAAACGTAACTAACATACCCATTATGAGACGTAACATACATACCCAACAACACGAGATATAACTTACAAACCCAACATTATGAGACGTTACATACATATCCAACAACACGAAATGTAACTTACAAACCCAACATTATGAGACGTAACTAACATACCGATTATGAGACGTAACATACATACCCAACAACACGAGATATAATTTACAAACCCAACATTACGAGACGTAACATACATACCCAACAACACGAGATGTAACTTACAAACCCAACATTATGAGACGTAACTAACATACCCAACAACACGGAATGTAACTTACAAACTTAACATTATGAGACGTAACTAACATACCCATTATGAGACGTAACATACATACCCAACAACACGAGATGTAACTTACAAACCGAACATTATGAGACGTAACTAACATACCCAACCACACGAGATGTATCTTACAAAACCAACATTATGAGACGTAACTAACATACCCAACAACACGAGATATAATTTACAAACCCAACATTATGAGACGTAACTAACATACCCAACAACACGAGATGTATCTTACAAACCCAACAGTATGAGACGTAACTAACATACCCAACAACACGAGATGTATCTTACAAACCCAACATTATGAGACGTAACATACATACCCAACAACACGAGATATAATTTACAAACCCAACATTATGAGACGTAACTAACATACCCAACAACACGAAATGTAACTTACAAACTTAACATTATGAGACGTAACTAACATACCCATTATGAGACGTAACATACATACCCAACAACACGAGATGTAACTTACAAACCCAACATTATGAGACGTAACTAACATACCCAACAACACGAGATATATCTTACAAACCCAACATTATGAGACGTAACTAACCTACCCAACAACACGAGATGTATCTTACAAACCCAACATTATGAGACGTAACTAACATACCTAACAACACGAGATGTAACTTACGAACCCAACATTATGAGACGTAACATACATACCCATTATGAGACGTAACATACATACCCAACAACACGAGATGTAACTTACGAACCCAACATTATGAGACGTAACATACATACCCAACAACACGAGATGTTACTTACGAACCCAACATTATGAGACGTAACTTACATACCCAACAACACGAGATATAATTTACAAACCCAACATTATGAGACGTAACATACAAACCTAACATTATGAGACGTAACTAACATACCCAACAACACGAGATATAATTTACAAACCCAACATTATGAGACGTAACTAACATACCCAACAACACGAGATGTAACTTACAAACCAAACACTATGAGACGTAACTTACATACCCAACAACACGAGATATTAAATAATGCATTTGGTACACAAAAATATTCAGGTAAAGCCACCAGCTCGGCAAACAGTTTTGACGAGACCGGAATTGACATTGACTTTTCTTTGTCGGTTTCCAACGTTTATAATTTTGATATTAATTTCTAAATTTTGAATGTAATACAGGCAATAAACGATTACAGACAGTATACTGTGTATTACAAGACCACATATAATCATGAGAAACATTGTGTTTTACAAGATAGTCCGGCAGATACCGCAACTTATGAAAAATAAGTCTGATGACATCTTGTCACCATTGAGCATTTTGAAATATTCAAGATGGCCGCCAATATTGCGGCAAATGAATGAAAAAATTGTTTTCCACATATTTTGATTTTTAAAAGTCAAATAAAATGTTTTACATTAATTGATTTTATTTTGTAAATATGTGACATATTTACAAAATAAAATCAATTAATGTATAAAATATAA